>VZTO01020714.1:22978-37554 GCA_013400615.1 Syrrhaptes paradoxus
TGGAGAGGAGAGAGGCTGAATGTATTTCGTTCTTGAGAGTATCCTAGCAATAACTATAAATGTTCTTTTCCTATCAATTTTCTCATGAACAGGAATCCAAAACATAGCTTCTTTCTAACTATTTATGAAGAGAAGGAAGAAAGGAAAAAAAAAATAACTCTCCTCTGCTTAATCCACGACAATAACAAAAGCCCTCTTTCATATAAACCTACACAATTTATGTATAGAAGACTTTTGGGTAAACAGTTTGGGAAGAGAGTCATAGAACAACTAGCCTTTTAACCAATACTGTTTAATGTCATCGATACAAAGAATCTTTGATCTTATAATTACTTCAAAGTAGAAAAGATTAATTTGATTCAAATCCACTGATTTAAATGAACAATTTTATTATTATTTAAATCAGGAAGCTGAAAAGCTGGATTCTAAAATAACTTTTTTTTCTTTTTACTATTTAGCAATTTTTCTAGAGAAAGAATGAGCCATTTTTTTTCTATAATTTTCTTTCTTTTTAATTGCCTTTTAGAATCAACAGTACGTAAATGCATTTTAAAATAACTAAGTTAAACAAAGAGACTATTTGGTTGCTGTGCTGAAGTGATTGTTTCTGGTCATTGCATCCTTGAAGGACTTAAAACTAATAAGTCTTGATTCCTCACACAGTTGGTTTTTTTTTTTAAGCCTTTTTGCTTTCTCAATCCAAATTGTTTGTTTGTTTTTTTAAGTTTAAATAAACTAGTTACTGAATATAACTAGTTCAAAAACTGAACCAAAATATTCTGCTTGCATGCACAGAAGATGCTAGTTATCAAAATCTGGTTTAGTACATAATGCAGTTAGACTACATTACTTATAATTAAGTCACATTTAGATATATACTGGCCATTCTTCATTCTACAAGTATTTGGTAACTGATTTTTGCACATTCATCTGGGCAGACATGTTTATTATGAAACAGCTGTCCAGACCTCAGGTTGCATAGAGCTCCACACCTGGAAGTCCCCCTGGCACCTGAAGGCAGCAGTGGTTGTCACAGCTGCTAGTGTGCCCAGCTAGAACTCTTCAAACAAGTAGCTGTATGACAAGAGGAGCTCAACAGGCAGTGCAGTATCTGGGGTTGTGAGCCAGAGATTGATACACAATATTGTACACTGTCCCAGGCTGAGTCACAGCCCTGCCTTAAGGCTGTGCAAGGCAAAACTGAGCCTGAATTCAACTTCATGCTGACTGAAAACAAGTAACCCACAAGATGGAGACTGGACCCTTGTCTCTGCTCAGGGCAGAAGGAAAATCCTTCCCCCTTCCTTCTCCTTAAAGTGGTCCTGTGTAACAGACACAGTGCTCTAGAGGTGGAGAATGAAGAACATGTGAGTAACAGACAGGATCCAGGAGAAGCTAAAAATGCAAAATTGATCCAACTGCTCAATCACATTAGAACCAGTGCCACTAGAAAAACACAGAAAGTATTAGTAATTGGAGATTCCTTACAGAGAGACAGTGAAGCACCCATCTGCCACAGAGACAATTTCTCTAGAGAAATCTGGTGCCTACCTGGAGCTTGCTTTCACAAAGTCACCGAGAGGCTGATGAGCCTGGTGAATGCTACAGATTATCTACTCCTACTGTTCCATGTAGGGTCCAATGATTCCGTGATGTGTCTACTTAGAACCATCAAAAGAGACTATAAGTCCCTCAGAGCAATGCTCTGGAGCACAAGCGGTGTTCTTTAGCTTCCCAGAGGAAGGGCCTTAGGAAGGAAAAAACAAATTGTACAGGTGACTGCCTGGCTGGTGCCATACTCAAGGTTTTGGCTTCTACGATCGCAGGTCTACCTTTGAGAAGTTGGCCTGCTGGGGGCTGATGGGGTCCACCTGATCAAATGGGACAAAAGGGTCTTTGCCACCAAGTTGGACAGACTTATACAGAGACCCCTAAACTAGACTTATCAGGGGAAGGGGATATAGTTTTCAGCAAGAGAGAACATGCACGACCTGCTGATGTATTAGGATCCTACAAGGAAACACCTGTAAAGTGCCTCAAAAAGAATTAGGGTGTGTTCCTCTAAAAAGGCGACATGCTCAACAGCCCAGCTGAAGTGGCTCTACATCAATGCATGTAGTATGGGTAAGAAGCAGGAGGAGCTGGAACCCATTGTGCAGCTAGAAAGCTATGACTTAATTGCTATCGCTGAAATGTGGTGGGATGAATCCCACTGGATTCAGACTGGAGCACTACAATTAATGGCTACAAACTGTTCAGGAGGGACAGGCAAGGAGGGTAGTAGCCTTCTACAGCGGAGTGACTGTATCAGTGGACAAGGGAAGAGTCCGATGTCATTTACCTAGGCTCCTATAAGATCTTTTATATGGTCCCCCACAACATCTTTGCTGCTAAATTGGAGAGTTATGGTTTTGATAGATGGACTGATAGATGGATAAGGAACTGTCTGGATGGCTGTGCCCAAAGAGTTATAGTCAATGGCTCAGTGTCCAGTGGAAACCAGGGACAAATGGTGTCCCTCAAGGATCTAGACTTGGAACAATATTATTTAATATTTCATCAGTGACATACACAGATTTCAGTGTACTCTCAGCAAATTTTCCATTGATGCCAAGCTGAGTCGTGAAGTTGATTCACTAGAGGGAAGGGATGCCATCCAGAGGGAACTTGACAGGCTGGAGGAGTGGGCCCATCTGAACCTCACGAAGTTCAACAAAGCCAAGTCCTGTACCTGGGTTGGGTTAATTCTCAGTGTCAATACAGACTGAAGGATGAATGAATTAAGAGCAACCTTCTTGAGAAGGAATTGGGTATACTGGTGGACGAAAAACGGAACATGAGCCAGCAATGTGTGCCTGCACCCCAGAAAGCCAACTGTATCCTGGGCTGTGTCAAAAAGAGTTATGGCCAGAAAGGCAAGGGAGGTGATTTCCCCCCCTCTAATCCACTCTCATGAGATCCATCTTTAAATATACATCCAGTTCTAGGGCTCTCAGCAGAAGAAAGACATGGATTTGTTTGAGTGGGTCCAGAGGAGGGCCACAAAAACGATCAGAGGGGTGGACCACCTCTCCTATGGAGAAAGGATGAGAGAGTGGGAGCTGTTTAGCCTGGATAAGAAAAGACTCCAGGAAGACCTTATTTTGGCCTTTCAGTATTTACTGGGGGTGTACCAGAAAGATGGAGAGAAATCTTTTACCAAAGGGCTGTAATGACAGGAAAAGGGACAATGATTTTACCCTGAAAGAGGGTAGATTTAAATGGGATATAGGGAAGAAGTTTTTTATTATGAGTGTCATGAGACACTGGAAGAGGTGGCTCTGAGAAGTTGTGATTATTATACCTGTAAAAGTAAATTCTTTAGTCCAATAACCATACTGGATCTTCAGAAATGAATCACTAGGATAAATTTTGATCATCTTGTGACAAAATTTCAAACAGCTAAAAATACAAGTTAGCAGTTTTTAAATCAGTTGCATTTTTCCAGCTGACATTGTAATGTTATGAAATATCTTTTTCATAGTGCTGAAAATTACTCACATGTGTATATATACCCACACATAGATATAAACTTATACAAATGAAGTGTTAGGAATATAAGGTCAGCAAATTCAGATAAATCAGATACACTACTTAAAAGTTTCTCATCTGTATTTCTGATGTCACTAGAGCTCAACAAAGGATAAAATGGCCTCATATGTCTCCTAATACTTTTTTATCAAGTTTGAGGTACAAAGATGAGTTTACCTAGCTTAGAAGCATAACTAAGTCACTATCCCTGCAAAATTCTAGTCTTCTGACTTAATTGCATCCCCCTTCCCACCCTGCCCTCCCTGTACTCCTCCCCCACCATGCAAACACAGAGTCCAAGTCAATGGAGAGAAATAGTGTTTCTCAGTTGATATCAGTATTCTGGAGAAGGTAATCTAGTGCCTGTGCCCGGTGTGTGTTGGTCTATTGGCATACAGAGCAAAGAGGAAACAGGCTGGTCTTTCCTCCTAAATGACCCTCTGGCCATTTAGCAACCCATTACTTGTCCCTAATGTGATACTGGGTGCTTAATAATTTTGATGAAAGCAGATATCTCTACGATATCTCTGATGGGACTGCCTGCCTAGGAAATGGAAAGTATGAATTCTAAGCTGTGTCCCCCTTTCATGCATCCAAAGGCATATCTATGGAATATATTTGTGGAGAACTTTCTATTACCTGCCTGTTAAAAATGGCCCACAATGCAGTGAGATACAAGGTGAGCAGGTAAGTGCCTGACAATTCATTTTGGTAACCGAAAATTATATATCCATGGGTTTTGGCTTCTTAAAATATGTTTAAATTATTATTGTTGTTGCCATTCTTATTGGTATTAAGAAAATTGATAGGCCAATGTAAAGTGCATTCCAGTTTGACTCCTCAGTGCTTCACGTTTGTGTCTTGGGCAGGCAGAATTACATCAACAAGGCATAAAGACCAAACAGGGCAAGGTCAGCTGCTGAGCAGTGGAGAAAACTACAGACTTTGAGAAATTACTTCTGTGACTGAGTAATGAGCCTTGGATTCTGCAACCTGGCACCTGCGATGAGTACTAAATTAATTGAAAAGGAAAACCCTTAGAGTTGTTATAGAGGCATAAAAGTTGGTGTTACAGAGTGGTGAATCAAGCAGTAGACTTTATGAATAGATACTGCAGTGTTTTACAATAATGATCAAAAGCACTATAGCTTGTAACACTATTACTGGACTCTTTATGGATAAGAAGCATTACTCTGCTAAGAATTTTTATAGTTCTGAATCTACCAGGCTTAGTTGTAAGTGTCCCTCAGTAAAAGACTTTAAATTAATACCAGCATTTTATGCTGTACCACCTTTCCTGTGAGGCCAATGTCTCCATTCTTGTCTCTTTACTATGTTTCAGTAGATAGAACAGTAGGGCCAGGTCCTACTAAAAGGATTTGAGTGAGCTTAAGGTTTTATGCTGGAAAATGTGATCTAAAATCTCCCCTCTGAGAGTTTACTTAAAGTATTGTCGTGGGTTAAGTAGAAGAGAGTTATTTTTTTTTTCTCTTCTTCATAAATAGCTAGCAAGAGGCTGTGTTTTGGATTCATGCTCAGCAGAAAAACTGATAACCAATGCTGTGTTCTGCTGCCAAGGTCGGCAGACAAGCAAAGAGACACAGTCCAGCTGCTAGCCTGGGATTTGCTCTCAGGTTAAGATTGAGAACCAGACTAACCAATTGTTTATTCCATACCATACACGTCACACCCAGTATATAGGTGAGGACCCTTCTGGGAGATCACTCTCTTTTGCTTCCCTTGGGCTTCGGATCATCTCACTTCGGGGGCCTGCATTCACTCTTTCAAGGCTTCCCCCCCGGTACATGCTGGTAGCTCTTGGATCCCGGGATGCTCGTTATCTCCGTTCCGTGAGTTTCGGGATCCTCCCTCTCTGGGGGGGATCATTAGATGTGGCCAGGTGGTCGTTTTTCCCCCCGCTTCAGTCAGCTCTCGGTTCTGGGACGCTCAGGCTGTTATCTCCATTCCGTGAGTACCTCCGGGAGCGGTGCACCACCCCCCCACACCCCCCACTCCCCGTTTGAGGGAATCATGAGTGCAGTTTCTGGGATCGTTAGCCAGCAACAGGCTGAGCCCTTGGTCATCGGGTGGGGGGGCAGTATCATTGTGTATCACCCATTCCCTCCCTCCTCCGGGGTCATTGGCTGGGAGCAGGCTGGGCCTTTAGTCAACAGGTGGGGGAAGCAGTATCATTGTGTATCACTCATTCTCTCCCTCCTCCGGGCTCATTGGCCAGGAGTAGGCTGGGCCTTTGGTCATCAGGTGGGAGGAGACAGTATCACTTTGTATCACATTGTATATTTGTATATAGTATTATTTCCAATATTATTGTAGTTTAGTTATTAAATTGTCCTTATCTCAACCCACGAGTCCTCTTTTCCATTTACCTCTTTAATTCTGTCCCCTATCTTTGGGTGGGGGCAGGGACTGTGTGAACGGGTGTGTGTGGTTTGGCCCCCAGCCAAGGGCTAACCCGCCACAAACATTTGCTGTTAAAATTTGCTGGGTGTCATTTCAACGAGTACTCTGGGAGCCTTGAATTCTTCTTCAAGGCATGTGTATAACGAACATAACTTTGGTACTTAATGAGTAAACTATGAGGATGGAAGTCTATGATCTATTTTATGCCTATTTTCATCCATTGACTCTTAGTATGAAGTGCATTATGTGTTTTAGAAGCCTCTCAGAAGTCTATGACCTACAATTTACTAATTGTTTTATCTAACCTATATTACTAAACTCTTTATTGGATTTGGCCTTTATTAAATTCATAGCTTTAGTAATTATTGTGATCATATTAACCATTGAACTGGTAATGCCATTTACTATTGTATAACATATATATAGCATTCAGATATTCCTTCCTTGAAATTCATGCGGTTCTAGAGGATTTCTTCCTACTGAGAACCACGGAAAATATAACTAATATAAAGGAAGTTCTGGTGTAGTTATGACATATAACCTTAGGATTATGGCTATAGTAATATATGGTTATATGTTCATTAACACTATGGGTATACATTAGGCTCCAAGTGGCAGTGGAGAAGAATAAGCTTTCTGCATTTTGTTGATATTTAAGTAGCCATTTTGTCCTCTCTCTTTTTTCCCAATCTTCTTCTTAAAAGATGGCAAAACTTTCTAATTCAATATCTTTCTGATAATACTGCAGTGAAACACGTCATTTAAAAGATAGCCAGCTGTAGACTTGGCAACATATTACATACAGTTACAGAGTAAACCTACAATGTGTCGAAAACTGTAATTCTCCTGCCAGCAAAGAACTCTACAGGCGAACAATATTACATTAATTGAGGAAAACCTATTTAAAAATCTGTTTAATTGACACAAGAGGAATAAACCACAAGGATTCAAAAGAGTATGACAGGCTGACTTCTTTTGAAGATTTAATAGTTTCAGGCAAGAAGTCAGTCTATGGATTCACATTTATTTCATTGTGATTCCTTCAACTGATGCTTCTCTGTTAATTGTACTACCACTAGAAATTTCTGCTGAAGCATATACAGGCTCATTTCTGTTGGCAGGATTAACAAGACTCTCCTTAATCTGGATCAGCCAGTGAATGGATGAAGGTAATAATGTCTTGTCTCACTCATCCTTTCCCGTTCTCAGATTCATGCAATTAACATCTTTGTGGCTTATTTATATTCTGGGAAAACATAGTAAAATGCAATATAAAATATAACACCATAAAGACTTCCTGAGCTCACTTTATTAATTTCTTATGGCCACAGTGCTCATATTTCAGTGCAATATGTGTTTTCTATGCTATGTGTGCCGTGAAATATGAGCAGTATATGAGCTTGAGACATTTTCAGCACTATTTTACAAAGACCTTTACTGGTCGTCTTAGATGTCAATTAACCTTTTTCATATACATGTGGACTGTAAAATATTTTTTAAAAAATCTTGTATTAGGTGAAATGGTTCAAATGAATTTCACTAAATGTACTGAATTTCACTGTTGTTAATAAATTTTTTTTTGCTAAGAAATGCTGCAAAATTTGTCTAATATCATATCTTCCCACACACCTTCAATTTTGGGAATGCTCATGATAATACAGTTTTCTACATCCATTTAGACATTCTAGTAACTTTCAGTTTGCAAACCCATATGGTACAAATCACACTGTTCTCTGACATTAGAGGTCTCTCTGATAGCAGGCAGAATGAGATATGAAACGCCAAATCTCTTTATCCAGTTCAGACTAGTGCAAAATGTTTGGGATACTGATTTCAGTATTGCTTGTAAATCTTGATAGTTTAGTTCAGTGAGATGGAAAATGTATCTTGAATTTCCAGGATAATCAACACAAAGTTCTACCCTTTAACTTTCTCTGTTCATGGAACATTCTTCTTTAGATACAGTAGGAAGCTTCATTATTCCAGGTACCCTCAAAATAAGATTGAATGATGACAGTGATTCTAATGCACAATGTTGGACCTAATAAAACTCAAAGAGTCTTCAAATGAAACCTTTAGCAAGATGCTTGATATTGCTACCTGTGGAGATGTTCCAGGACCTCATTTACTGCCCCTAGATGAGGCTCATTTGAACAGCTGATCTAGAAAATGTGTCACTCAGCCATGGAAACGTATTTTCATATCATGGAACTCCATTAAAATGCCTATGACAATATTTTATCTTGGAAAGATGCTGTGACAGCATCTAGGTATGTTCAAACTGAGTGAGTTTCCTCAGAATATAAAATGACCTTCATTCCACTTCCATGTAGATAAGCACTTCCTCTACCTCTATTTAAACAGAGGGATTATTTTAGGGTTTTTTATGACATAAATTCCACAAATTCTATAAAAAAGCAATGCTGAAGCATCAAAAAGAAAGATACTATTAAAGCAAAGTTAATTCAGGCAGATGGTGAATGGTATATAGATGTTAGACAAACATCCTTAAGAAACATCTTTTTTTTTAATTTATTTCAATTCAATTTCATCTTCAAAACTTCAGCAATCATAATCACTAAAATTCTCAAATAATTGGGTTTCAAAGGCAGAAATATACATCAGTACCAAAACTGTAAGTAAATATCCCTAAGGAAGACAAAATAAAATACAGCATATGCAAAATGCCTTCCTTTTCAAGAATATGCCTCTATTCTGTTGTTGATTTTTAGTCTTAGGACTGCCTCCTCTAACCATTTTCTATTCACAATATGGAAAAGGATTGGTTTTTGAATGCTGTTTGTAGTTACAAAATGAAAACAAAAGACCAGTGCCACAAAGCTAAATCTATTTACATAAGACTGTTTTATAGTTGAGTTTTTACAGTCATGTATTCTCTTTTTTCATTCTTGTACTGTGATTTGCATTGCTACAAAGTAACACACAGCTTTTGCAAAAGACATCTTTACTCAGAGGAAAAATAGATAAAAAAAACACTGACTTACCAATGTTTATTAGGCAAGGAAAATGGTATCTGGAAACTAGGACATAAAAAAAATTATCAAAACATAATTGAATATTTTCTTATGTACATGACTAATTTAATTTGTAGGATTTGCAATAGTTACTTTGTACATACACAAAGTTATTCACACCATTTAACATTAGTTATTTAACTTCACAAACTATATTAGGGGACTGAACTGCCTGCATGATCAGTGAAACCTGGAAAGCAAAATTCATAGCATATATGTTAGCGGCTGACTTGTCTCATTAAAAAAAAACTGCTGCTAAATATGGGGAGTGTATAACCCCCTAGCAGCGTGTGGCAGTTTCCATTTTGTGACTTGCCTCTTCCGAAAACGTCCACAGTGACAACCTTTTATGGAACTGTCACAAAAGAAACAAGATCTTAGGGCTGTATTAGAGTGATCTTTGTGCTAGAGTACATGAGAACATGTAGTACTGTGGATAGAGAAAGGTAATAGAAGAAAAAGTGTTAGGATATCTAACTTCTGCCTGGCTTGGGAAGCTTCAGAAGAAATTGCATAGTGCTGTTGTGGGAGGAGTAAGTTGAGAGGACAGGTGACAGTGTTAACAGAGAATAAATTCAGAATCAGGACTTTTGATGGAGTAGAAATAGAACAGCAATGTCAGGAGCTGCAGGAAAGAACAAATTTCTAAGCTTCTAGGGTGTAATATAAGATATTTTTCCCAATTAACTAAGAAGAAGGATCTGTGTATCATTGGAGGTTTCATGGTTGATTTTTTCCTTCCCCTATTCTGAAGTCCTTCACTGGGTTGCCTGTGTTGTCCAAGGTAACAAATCTTCTAGAGCAGCAACTGGAGCTTCTGAATTTACAGCTGAATTGTACCAGAGGAATAGTTGTTTCCATCATCAGCTTCTCGCAGCTGACACAATTTCCAAAGCATCTAGACATGTCTGGCTGGGCCAAACTGGGAAAACAAAATCAATATAGTTCTTTGGCTCTTAGTAGCCTAACCATGACATACTCAGAAAAAATACACAATGGTGTACACACAGCTCAGATTAATAGATCTCTTTTTCATAGCTGAGAAACTCTAGACTGTATAATCACACAAAATATACAATCAATATGGTTTGTAAAAGTATTTCTGCATGCTGGTCTTCTCCTCGGTAAACTTTTTTTGGAAAATGTGAGTGTTCAAGCTGCTGAAGTAAGATGACCTATAAAAGAGCATCCAGATTTTTGTGAAGTATTTATCTCAAACAAGAGTTGTTGCTGAAGATGCGACAGAAGATTCAGCCAGCAGAACTGGGATTAAATACATTCTGAAAGGTAATCAAAGGGCAGAATGCCTGCTGTGCAGGGCTTGTGTATGTGTGGGAGAGAACCAAGTGAAATAACACAAAAGTATTAAAGGAAAGTAAGCAAGGAAACTCTAGAGATAACCACAGAAACAGGAGTTATTTTGTAATTGAATAGTCTGGAACGGTAGACCACATAGAATCATAGAATCATAGAATGGCCTGGGCTGGAAAGGACCTCAAAGATCACCAAGTTCCAACCCCCCTGCCATGGGCAGGGACACCCTCCACTAGACCAGGTTGCCCAAAGCCTCATCCAGCCTGGCCTTGAACACCTCCAGGGATGGGGCATCCACAACTTCCCTGGGCAATCTGTTCCAGTGTCTCACCACCCTCATAGTGAAAAACTTCTTCCTAATGTCTAGTCTAAATTTACCCTCTTTTAGCTTATACCCATTACTCCTTGTCCTATCACTACACTCTCTGATAAAGAGTGCACTCCAGGTGGGGTCTCCCGAGAGCAGAGCAGAGCAGAGGGGGAGAATCACCTCCTTTGTCCTGCTGCTAATGCTTCTCTTGATGCAGCCCAGGACACAGTTGTGCAAGCGCACACTGCTGGCTCATGTTGAGCTTCTCATCCACCAATACCCCCAAGTCCTTCTCCTCAGAGCTGCTCTCTATCCATTCTCAGACCAGCCTGTATTTGTGCTTGGGATTGCCTAGACCCACGTGCAGGACCTTGCACTTGGCCTTGTTAAATTTCATGAGGTTTGCATGGGCCCACCTCTCCAACCTGTCAAGGTCCCCCTGGATGGCATCCCTTCCCTCCATTGTGTCCACGACACCACACAGCTTGGTGTCATCGGCAAGCTTGCTGAGGGTGCACTCCATCCCACTGTCCATGTCCAAAGATGTTAAACAACACTGGTCCTGGTACCAACCACTGTGGAACACCACTTG
Source organism: Syrrhaptes paradoxus (assembly GCA_013400615.1). Taxonomy (NCBI): domain Eukaryota; kingdom Metazoa; phylum Chordata; class Aves; order Pterocliformes; family Pteroclidae; genus Syrrhaptes; species Syrrhaptes paradoxus. The sequence continues at coordinate 34,221 of VZTO01020714.1, forward strand.
TCACTGGTCTCCACTTGGACATTGAGCCATTGACCACAACTCTTTGAGTGTGGCCATCTAGCCAGTTCCTTATCCATGGAGTGGTCCATCCACAAAGTCCATCTTTCTCATCAACTTAGAGACAAGAATGTCATGTGGGACTGTGTCAAAGGCTTTGCATAAGTCCAGGCAGTTGATGTCATCTGCCCTTCCTCTATCCACCAGCGCCATGGCTCTGTCATAGAAGGCCACCAAATTTGTCAGGCATGACTTTCCTTTGGTAAAGCCGTGTTGGTTGTCATCAATAACCTGCTTGCTTTCCATGTGCCTTAGCATAGATTCCAGGAGGATTTGCTCCATGATCTTGCCAGGCACAGAGGTGAGACTGACCGGCCTGTAGTTTCCCAGGTCTTCCTTATCTCCTTTTTTAAAAATTGGGGTTATGTTTCCCCTTTTCCAGTCTGTGGGAACTTCACCAGAGTGCCATGACTTCTCTAATATGATGGATTGTGGCTTGGCAACTTCATCTGCCAGTTCCGTCAGGACCCGTGGATGTATCTCATCAGGTCCCATGGACTTGTGCACCTTCAGGTTCTTTAGATGGTCTCAAACCTGATCTTCTCCTACAGCTGGCAGTCCTTCCTTCTCTCAGGCATTGCCTTTGCCTTCTGCAACTTGAACAGTGTGGCTTGAGGTCTTGCCAGTGAAGACTGAGGTAAAGAACTCGTTAAGTACCTCAGCCTTCTCTACATCCTGGGTCACAAGGTCTCCCGCTTTCTTCCGGAGGGGGCCCACATTTTCCCTAGTCCTCCTTTGATCATTGACATACCTATAGAAGTTCTTCCTGTTACCCTTAATGTCCTTGGCCATATTTAATTCTGTTAGGGCTTTAGCTTTCCTAACCTGATCTCTGGCTTCACGGACAGTGTTTCTGTATTGTCCCCAGGCTACCTGTCCTTGCTTCCACCCTCTGTAGGCTTCCTTTTTTTGAGTTTGAGTTTGCTCAGGATTTCCTTGTTCATCCATGCAGGCCTCCTGGTATTTTTGCCTGCCTTCTTCTTTGTTGCGATGCATTGCCCCTGAGCCTGGAGGAAGTGATCTTTATCCACATCCTGTATCCTTCATTCTGATTTTGTCTAGTCTTCACAGAAGCATGTCCTAGCCTTGTACAATGATACTGACAGAAGGTTGAAAAAGATTGCTTTTGAATAGGCAGTGGTTAAGAAGAAGTATAGGTGCCTAAGCATGGTGCCTAAGCAAAACTGGTTTCTTCATTTGGGGCTGGCAGATGGGCTGCTTGGGAACAGCATTTGAGAATGAGGAATGTTTTCTCAGGATCTCTCAGATGGCATTGCCAAGGAAAATTTAGCCAATGGGAAGACTCCTTGTATGTTTGAAGTCTTTGACCTTGTTGATTTAACTATGTGAAACAAGAGAGCAATTTGAAATAAGGTATATATATATCTGGAATTGTGGGCTTGTCAGGTACCTCTGTGAAGCCAAAAGCCTTTATATAGTCTTGCAGCAAACAGAAAATGGACAATAAGGCCTCTTCTACAATATTGTCTGATTTGACAAAACCTAAAAGAGATAAGCTAAGGAGAAATTCTTAAGGGAATTGCTATTACAATTTCTGACACATATCCTATTCAGACTCAGAGTAGGATGACAATACAGACAAGATATTTGATAAAATGAGTAACACAGGAGATTATATTGCAGTACCACAGCCCAGAACAAGGAATACGTTGTTAGGTTGATGATGTTTTTCTGTGCTTATGCTTATGATTAGGGTACTCTGTTTCTATTTGTTGGTCTCTTGTACATTTAATGGAAGTTATTTTGCAGCATCATGTACACATTTTTAAAAACATCATTACTTATTATTAGCTGTATTGATTATATGCAGTCACCTGGATTCAGATCTTTAGTTTCCACTGATGTTTTCTAGTATTTATTCATTAATAAGTGTTAGTTGGACTCCTCCCCTTCCTTCAGCAGCCTGAACTTTACTAGGTCAGAGCCCCAGGGTTTTGTGAGGAAACAGTCTGGGGGTTTTATAAACCAAATAACCTCAAGTTGTTCAATAAAATGTTTAAAATGTAAGTACTGTACCACTAGTGTCATTAGGACTTCAAATGTGCAGCATTGTGGCTATCCTATTTCTAATGCAATATGAAATTATAGATGTTTCTACATAATATTGATTTATGAGACTTAGCAATAAAATAACATATGCAGATGGTTTCTAGAATGCACTTGGAGCACCTCAGAAAGATTCTCACAGTAAGCAGCACCTTTGCATAGTGGGATAAACTCCAGAGACAAGTGTGCTATGTTAGTATCAGTGTCAAGCTGACATTTCAGGGTCAGTGAATAAATATCCTAAAGCCCAAGTGTTTATTTTTGAGAAATTTCATACATAATGACCTTGACTTTACATTGTTTTTTAGGTATGCATATGACCTCTATCTAAATCACAGTTTGCTGTGATTTACTCCAGGAATATTATTCTTGCACTATTAAAATTAATTAATCAAAGCTTGATACAGTGTTTTTTTTTCTTTCCCATTGCTTTCTCACATGTTGATGAAATAGACTAAGGACCTTGAATTATTAAAGCACATGTATCTCCACACACGAAAAATAATCCCTTCATTGGAACATTGTAACATAAAACAAGTCATACATCTGGACAATCCCCAGCAGTATGAAATTTAACAAGTGCCTGATTCTGCACCTGGGATGTGGTATTCCTGGTTAGACATACAAACTGGGGTACAAGAGGCTGAGGAGCAGCCCCACAAAAAGAGATCTGACTGGCTGGGATGATGGCAGGTTGAGTATGAATCAACAGTGTACTCTGCAGCCAAAAGGCCCAACTCTGTCCAGGGGTGCATCAATCACAGCACAGCTAGCCAGCTGAGGGAGCTGATGTCCCAATCTACAATGCACTGGTGCAGCCCCACCTTGAATACTGTGTGCAGCTTTGGGCACCTCAAGAAGGAAATCAAACCACCAGAGCGCATCCAGAGAAAAGCAACCAAGAAGGTGAAAGGCCTCAAGGGCAAGACAGTCTGGGTGAAGAATGGATAGAGACCAGCTCTGAGGAGAAGGACTTGGGGGTATTGGTGGATGAGAAGCTGAACATGAGCCAGCAGTGTGCACTTGCAGCCCAGAAAGCCAACCGTGTCCTGGGCTGCATTAAGAGAAGCATTAGCAGCAGGTCAAGGGAGGTGATTCTCCCCCTCTACTCTGCTCTCGTGAGACCACACCTGGAGTACTGTGTTCAGATGTGGGGCCCCCAACATAACAAAGACCTGGACCTGTTGGAGAGAGTCCAGAGGAGAGCCAC
>VZTO01020716.1:0-28240 GCA_013400615.1 Syrrhaptes paradoxus
TTCTGTGATTCTGTGAAGAAGCAAATACGGTCTTCAGTAACTCCACAATGAAAAGGGGATAGAATGATAAAATATACTCATTAGTAAATATAACAGAAGTTGTGTTGCATGTTTGGGGTTGTCTTCCGTGTTATTCTATAATCCAGTAACAACTGTCTGCTTATTGAGAGTCTCAAAAGTGAATAAAGCTGACAAAAGCTCACTCCAAAAAAAAAAAAGGAAACAATCACAGTCAGGATCATATGAAACTGATAATGATTTAGCTCTTTAAAAGTGTATAGCATCAATTTAAATTTAAACTGACACTTTATGTGTAGCAGTAAGTTTTCACTGAGTTTTCATTGTCATTCAATCTGATTGTTGTTTTATGCCGGATAAAACATAACTTGTGTTTCAAGCCTGCTGAATGAACAACAATAATTCATTTTAAGACCACAAGACTGTCACACATTAACTCTTAGTTTTTTCTTATTTTCATATAGTTAGACATGATCTATGATTTCTATAGAAACTTTATCTTCAAGTGGACATATGAAATGTATCTGGTTGTAAGCTGTGTGATAAGAAATGCCCAGAAAAGTGGTTAAGGCAATTTTGTCTTAGCAGTTTTAAGGAAGATAATTTCTTCTTCCTGTTTTGGGGGGGCTTTTTTTGTGGTTTTTTTTTTTTCCTAAAACAGTATATACCTTTCCATGACACTGTAGACCTACTAAAGAACCTAATCTAATGGCATAATCCACTCCCTGTCTGCACTGTTCAGTGAATGCTTCAAAACTACCAGGACCTAGATATTAAGAGGCTTATTTGAGCTTTACATATTATTCTAAGTCTGCCCACTTGTGGAAACTGCTGACTCCAGCAAGTATATTTTGACTATAAGCAGGACAAATGTACTAGTAAATTAGATTAAATTTGTGATGCATTGTCATGGCATTTTTGCATTTGAGATTGCATTGCTTTTTGATTGCTACTATGTAAAGCACTAGAAGGCAAGTGATTTTCATAGTGAAGAAGCAGAGATTCATATAGTGATATATCTCCTGATATCTCAAGTGAAGAAACACATCTTTGTATGAAAATAAATTTTACTTAAAGTTACCTTACTAGTTTTTTTTTCAAATTGTAAGATTAGTGGGTATAATTGGTTCATTTGACGTATCCAACATAACATCAGAAAAGCTACTTCCCAATCCAACAGAGTGCTATTTGAGAGCTTAAAGAAAAACATACAACTATTTACTTTTTCCTGGAAACATACTACAGAAAGTAATCTGGCAAAATTGTTTTGCCATAGTTAAACAAGCAAATAAAATCAATAGTTCCTGTATTTGACTGGAATAATTTCCATAATTCTCTTAAATTCCTTATGGAAAATAATAAAAATAAATCAGTGTATGTTGTTCTCTAACTTTCATTATGAAATCATTGAAATATTAGAGTAACATTTTTCTTCTATTTTTAAAAGAGTAGCTGGACTTTTCAATACCTAGTTTTAAAAGAGAATATATTACTAACAACATTTTTAATTTATGAACTGCATTAAGCATTGACGTCTATTTTCCCAAATGCAACAAAGCTTTTGAACAGAGATGCTTTTCCACTTATAATAACAAGCTCACACAGAGATAAAGAATAATGAAACCAATAGGATGGAGGATAACCTGGCCTGGCTATTTGAAATTATAATTTTCTGTAGATGATCTCTGTATACGATCACAGTCTCTTAAATAAACATTGTAACTTCCTATGTGGAAAAATTTAAGATTCTTCAGAAAAGTGCAATAATTTAATGCAAGTCCTACCCAAGGAGACTGCACTCTATTGAAACCATTGAGCCCAATAACATGCATAGCATTCTCCTGTGCTTTCTTTGCTTGACCATTTGTTAAAACTCTCATTTGGAAAAAAAAGAAAAAAGATCTTCACCATAAAAAAAAATGGTTTCCTGGCACTCAGTTGAGAAAATTACATGTATGGTGTCCTTTGATGGCTAATTCCTGTAAATATCCATATTACTGTGAAAAGTTATACCGATATAAGAAATGATGAGGATGCAGTGCACAGTTCGCTTCTGCTCTTGGTTTCCCTGCTGCCTCTTTGACTCCACTGAGACACTGACAGGGTATGCAATGGGCAGCAACAACACTAAATCATGGCAGCTATAGAGATGAAACTATGATACAACATAAATGTTGACACACTCTAAACTCTCATCTACCCAGTAATTTTAAAACAAATGTTGGGTTTATTCTGGATTGTGCTCAGAGAGAAGACATTCTCAATTCAGCCTAGCATCATGAAAAAACCCCACATATGGCTTAGCTGTCATGTTCCATTCTGCTTCTCACTTCTCTTGCTCCCAAACGACTTACACCTGAGAGAGCCTTACAAACCATGCTTTAGTAACATTATCCATTATTTTTCACTTTGATATGCCTTTTGGGGAACTTCTCTGAGGAAAACAGCACGTGCATGCGTATGTCCAGTTTATTTTCTGAAAAAGGCAACTTCAGCTCAGCAAATTCTTATAACTGACATCCTGCGGAGAGAACATTTGTTGGAGACAAAATGAACCTTAAAACTCTCTCACACAGATGGCATTATTTAAGGAGAAAATGAAATGTGGATATACTTTGAAATCCTTCTGTTTCTGCTTACATATTTAATTGCTTGCTTCTCTGTGTTAAGAATATATATAAAACAGTTCTTGGTAACACTCTTCCCAGAAACGACAACAGATGAAGGTGTTTTTTGAATTTTAAAATATGGAAAGAAAGGGACAAAGAAACAAACCTTTAGGAAGCCTGTCAGTGACAGCACGTTTTGTTAGCTTGATATCTGTGTCTGAAATCAAAGTCCCAGTGGACAAAGGTAAAAGTCACTTAACTGACAAAAGTCCTGAGTGACTGAAAACTGGCATCTGTTCTTTATAGGTTCGTCTTTGAGAATTCTCACTAGAAAACAGCAGTTGAAAAGATTATCTTATAGCAGTACTAAATAATAGACTGTTCTGTGACATTCAAAGGTCTGGAGCTCCCTATGGAACTAATGACATTTGTACAGCAAGACAGGCTGCTTCTGCAAAGGAGGATGGTGGGAGACAGAAAATTATAGGTTTTTGTCAGAATGTTAACCCCAAGTTGCCAGTTTTTTCTGAAAGATAACTGCAAAAAAAGAGAGCTTTAATTATACTTCTAATGAAGAGCCAGACTCTTAGATTAATTTTAAACTGATACACTTCCAGCGATTTTGATGTTCACAGCTGGCACTCTGTCCCTGACACTTTAGAGAAAGGAAATAAATACCATGTTGCTGTGCTCTGATGACAGATCAGTAAGGTATTTTTTCCAGAAGGTACAATGCAGCATTTTATCAAGGGCAGCTCCTTTTACTTTTCATTGCAACATTTGAAATGGGTTCTCTGCTTGCTTTTTTTTTTTTTTTTTACAATGCAGAATTTTATCAAGGGTAACTCTTTTTATTTTTCATTGCAACATTTGAAATGGGTTCTCTGCTTGCTTTTTTTCCCTCCCCCCACCCCGGCTGACTTATATGAAAGTTTAAAAAGTTTCTCCAGACTTATTAGAATTAAATAGGGCTAGCTCAGGCATTAAGCAGGATCATTGTCTCCAAATGAGATCTCTTCCTATATTTAATCCACTGCTATACTGGAAAAATATTAAGGAAGAATTAGATCATGTGCTTTCCTCCAGAAGAATCACCAGGAGGTGATTTGACCTTAACTGTCCTGCACGGCCTTAGTACAAGGCTGTAACACATGCAGGAAAAAAATGGTGAAGATTCTTCATCTTTCTGGTTCAGTCTGAGTGAAATTGCAGCTGGGAACTTAAGTGTCACAGGGAAAGAAGGCAAGCAGGCAAGGACAAATTGCTTTTCTCCTAGAAGAGAGAAGAACTCAGCTCCAGACCTCATGCCTGGTTGTATTTCACCTCTGCATTCATTTGGCTAGCCCTCCTTACTTGGGACCTACTTTCTTCAATGTGTTACACTGTAACTTCAACACAAGGATTATGAATTTATATGTCAGTGATATCCCACAATCCTGATGCCGCAGCTTTTCCCCTTGCATATGGGAGCAAAATTATTTCAGAACAAGAAGGGTCTGCTGGGGAAAAATGATGCTGGGATATTTCTAAAAGTCACTTTGTTCTGCTGCTTTCTACCACCCACTGTCTAATGCAGCTGTCTCTGTGGATCATTACAATGACCTGTTTTGTAGACTTCTTTAGGGATTTAAGCAGAATTGGTCGGCTATCTGTCTAAAATCATACAGCAAGAGAACTCAGCTGGAAGACGAACATTATCTCCTCAACAGGGCAGCTAAATCCATGTTTGAGCACTCAGGCAGTTTCCACCTCAAGGAACTAGAGACCTAGGCAGTGATAGAAGTAGATGCTTTTGATTACTGTCTGAATCTTGAACTGAGAGCCCAAATTCCCAATAGAGATGGGTTTCCCAGGACTGTATTTAGCCTCATGGCACATGTAGTTTTGCCTACCTGCATTTGTTAGGTCTGTCACCCCAAAACTTGCTTAGGCTTTCTCACCCTGAACATGGGCAGGCAGAGAAACTGAGACTTACACCACAGAGGGATTCATAGAGGTTTTCAGATCTTGTAAGTAATAACAATATTTCTCACTAGAATTACAAATGTGATAAAGAGCAGGATTTATTGTGCATTATTAAGAATTTGGCACTTCAGGCTTAGCTGTATTTTTATTAAATACTGTGCACTGTTTAGCTAACTGAGTACCAAGGTATGCATGGGCAGGGGTCTGGCATTTCAATCCAACCAGCGTCAGATCTCTCCAACTATACATTCATGTTATCTATGTTAGCTAAAATACAGCTTGAGAATAAAATCTCCCTTGAGACAATGTATGTTACGTATATATTGGATACATATATTTTCTCTTCCTATGTGTTTACATGCTCAAAATACTTGATATAGACAAACAGCTTTTCAGAGACACTGGCCTAAGTGATTTGCTATGCTGAGGTCACCCATGCTTCTCTCTTCTCTCAACTGCCATGTGTGACAATGGTTTCTAACAGTATAAGCTTCCTGAACAAACTTTAAAGCTTAACTTTTGTATCTTCTAGAACATAGAGAAATATAAAGTCAGCAATGTCTTGTACAGCTTAGATTTTAAAGACTTTTTTAACTTCTCTTTTTCTTTGTGATGCCAGATTGACAGATGGAATTCTTATGTTGCTGAGATATTTAAAACTAAAAATAGCAAAAACTTATTAAAATTTTAAAACAAACCAACTCCAAACCTTCTGTCCTGCTCTCCTGTTCCTTTATTAATAACTGAAGAAGTCTTTATTTTCACATGGAAATGTCTGAATAAAAAATGTGTCTTCTCCTTTCCTGTTAAACAAACACTCCTCCTGTTTTTGCTTCTTCTGGATACATAGTAGTTAAACTGAAGTATAAAAAGCAGGAAAAAATATTAAAATTTTAAAAAAAAGGTGGATTCTTCTACTCACCAAAAAAAAAAAGCTAGAAGCTAATATTACACAAAGCATAGTAATAGGTAACAAAGTGGATCCACCATCTTAATTTGTACTATAAAAAAATCTCTTAAAAAAGTACCTGTGTTTTCAGTGCTCTACCTGAAAGATGGATGGCTACAGCGACTGTCACTGTTTTAAAAGCCACAACACAGCCTCTTGCTAAAAACCTCGTGGGCTGAGGCAAGGACAGGGAGGGCTCACTCACCACTTAAGGTCATAGGCAAGAAACCGCCACGACTTGGGAAAACACAAAAAAACCACTATTTAATTTGCTAACAATATTTACAGTCAAAAACAAAGCAAGATAATGAGAAAAAGACCTACATCTTAGAAAGGCACTTTCCCCCCACCCCTCCCTTATTCCCAGGCCCAAAATCTTTGTTCCTGGTTTCTGTACCTTCTCCCACCTGGCAGTGCAAGGGGCAGGGAATGGGGGTTGCAGTCAGTCCGTGTTGTCTCTTCCGCTTCTTCCTCCTCAGGGAAGGGCTCCTTACAGTATTTCCCCACTCCAGCATAGGGTCCCTCTCACAGGAGAGTCCTTCACACACAGGGTCACAGTCCTCCGACAACTGCTCTGCTCTGGCGTAGGTCTCTTCAACAAAATTCATGGCCTTCTTCAGACACAGCTACTTCTTCCAATGTGGGGTCCTCCATGGCTACATCTCCATGAGCTACAGGCAAGCTCTTCTTCTCATGGGCTGCACAAGGGACAAACGGGAATCACTATGAGTCTTCAGCACGCTGCAGGGGAATCTCTGTTCCAGGGCACCTCCTCCCTCTGCTTTCTCTTCACTGACTGGTGTGCCTGCCTCTCAGATCCTGCTTCTCTCTCCACTGCAGGTACTTTCACCGGCTCCTGAGAAAACTGACTTGGGCAAGCCATAGGGAGGCTTGGGCTGCGGCAGAGCAGGTCACAGAAGAAGCTGGGCAGGCAGCTGGATGGCCAGGCCTGGCCCTCTGCTCCATGTTCCGTGCCCCCTCTTAACTATGTTATTTGCAGAGGCGCTGATTGGCTCAGCCCTGGCCCGGAGTGGGTCCAGCCTGAAGCTGGGGAAACTTCCAGCAGTTTCTCACAGGGGCTGGATCAGTGGTACTCCTTCCCCCTCCCCCCAGGCTACCAAAACTTGGAGCTGTGGGAACTCTTAGGAGTTACTTACAGGAGCCATTACTGTAGCCCCTCCCTTGCTACCAAACAAACCCACCACACAAAACCACAACAGAGACAAAACCTTATAATTATTCTGTGACAAATCAGTTTGCTCCTTCAGTTTTACTGGTGGTTACCACATCCCTTTAGTCTGCGTTGCCTGGATTTGCCCTAGGAGTACAGAAAAACTGGAAATGCAGAGACTTTTCAATTTAGATTGCATCATCACCTCTCATTAAGCTGGTAGCACTCCCCCAGTTCTAGTGGTTCAGCACTGATTTCTATTACACACAGAGTTGGTCCTGCAGTTTTTTGCCTTTTCTTTTTCCCCCTCAATGGTTTCATTACTTGATAAATGAAAGTGAGACTTAGTGAAGTTTAACCCACAAAAGTTTTAAGCACAATTGCTTTTAAGTAAATTTCCTTATTCTGTGTCGACTTCTTAATTTCACTAAAGCCCTCTGGAATTGGATCCCAAAGTTTGCTTTGGCAGTTTATAAACAACAGTTCTGAGAAATCACTCCCAAAAGGCCAAAAAAGCAGTAAATTATGCCCCAAGGTTCTCCTAAGCCTCCTACCTCTCTTGATAAATACTACGTCAACGTTTCTCCCTGTAAGACAAATGGTTCCCCTGTTCTTGAGTGTTGGGGTTTTTGTTTTCAACAGTTTCTCAGTTGAGTCTGCCAGCAGACCTATGATCTATCCAGCATGGATATCAGTGTGCAATACTCAGTTCTTTTCTATCCAGCTTCCTTGCCTCTGTTTTTCTGTCATAGCTGGCTCTTTATGCCATTGGGCAGAGAACCCAAGTCCAGGGCCTTAATCAGCTCAAAATTTCTGATATTCTTACTGCACCATTAAAAAACTCTCTGAATTTCAATTCTCAAATAGCTTCAGTATAAAAGACTGCATATTCTATCTCCATCTTTTCTGCTAGTCTTTTCCCTTTATCCCCTCTAATAAATTACTCACAATCACAGACTTCCCTTTTCTAAAGTGCAGTATACTATTAATTAATTGTAAAAAGAAAAAAAAAAAGAGAGAGAGACCACCTAATTATCACTATATTCTGCATATCTTTAAAATTAGCACTTGTTTACATTGTAGCAGAACCTGACGGGCCCCACCAGGACCAGGGCCTTATTGTGCATAGTGCTGAAGGAACAGAGAGCAAGGATCAATCTCAGCCCCAAATAGCTATTTGCTGCGACAGGCAAAAGGATTGTTCTACCTTGTTTAACAGATGAGGTATCAAATTACAGAGATTAAACAATTTGCTTAAGGAAATCCATGGCAGAACGGAACCCAGATCTCTTAAATCTGAGCCAGATGTCCAGTTCACAAGGCCATTTGTCTTCCTTAGATTAATTCACATTCTGTAAACATCTGTGTCTTATCTGCTGCCCCAGTGCACCCTGGCTCAGCAGAGATTTCCTGTAGCTGTCAATAAGAAAATCTTTCATTTCTGCTCTCTTCTCCCTCCAAAACTTTGAAACTTCAGGACAGTCAAAACTGTTGAGTTTTAAACAAATGCAGACTATTTTCATCACCAAAGCCAGTGTTTCATGCCTCACAGAACAACTGGCACAAACACAATTCACATTCATTGCTGTAAACAAGATGTAATGGAGCAGCATAGCTGCAGCCACGACTGTCGCATATTATCATTGCTCCACTTGCATATAATTAATTCCTTGTGAAAGACATCATTATAATAAAACAATTCAAAACAATCTCCCAACCAGCATTGCTGCTGCGGAAACAACACATCACAGTCAGGAGAATGGTTTGGGCTAACAACACTCCCCTTGTTCTGTACCAGAGCCAACAAGCTCCATATCCATCAGCACTGCAACCAGCCAACCCACAATAATGAGCTTACTGGAAACATCTATAGTGGAAACTGAACCTGTCATTTCAAGATAGTCTAGTAATTAAGCAGGGACAGAATAGTCTACAATGGAGTGTAGAATATTTATGACAAAGATACTCTTGACAAGGTCTGTTTCTCCCTATAGTAAAGCAGTTTCTTAACTCTTCCTGCAATTTCTGTTTTAGAAACACTAAATACTTGTAAAAACTAGTAATGCTGTTCACGAGTCAACACCTAAAAAAAAATGGAGCATTCTTTACACTTCACAACTACTCCACTTATGCAGGTTTCATGCAATGCAGGAAAAGAGGGGGGAAATGACAGACAAAAGATTCTGGCTATCAAAATATTCAGTGCCTTCTGTATAGAGCTGATTTTTCAAACTTACAACCATAACAAAAAAACCAAAACAAAACAAAAAACCCAAACAAAACAAAACAAAACAAAACAAAAACCCCCAAAAAACCAACAAACCCAAATATTTAACAGCTTGAAGAGCTTTGCATTGTTAGATTTAACATGTGTTTTCCTCCTCATGTACCTTGTCCCCTTACAAGGTACCCATCACATAGAGCACAGAACTAAACTTCTGAAAACAAGTCACTTTCTTTGCAGTGTTTTTTTTATCAGGAAATGGCCATCGCTCAGGCTCTGCACTGCTAAGTACTGCTGCAAGATATCTTATACATCTCCATCAACAGTTTTACTATACAGCTACACTGACTTTTAATTAATCTAATACTAGATTCAAAGCTGACAACATTTTCCTTTAGGACAGATGGAAGTATGTTTTTCTGATGCTTGTTAGTGAGGTTTTTGCCATTATCTGCAATACAGTACCTGGTTTACTCTCTTGGACTATTTGAGAATAAAACATTTATGGGCAAATCCAGGTTAAATCTCATATTTCAAACTTACTTCTTATTAAACAAATCTGGACTCTGTTAGCCAATTGGCCTTATCCGGTCCTGAAGAGAGAATATTAGTGGTCATTCAAGTGTTTATAAGGAAAACCTGGACAATGAAATTATTTTCTGAATTCACACTGCCTGGAAAGTGAACTCCTCAAAGACAGGAAGGTTAATATTTTCAATTTGTTTATGCTGTTTTGGATTAAAATTTCTTCTTCAATACCTCAGTATAACCAAGAATAAGATTATGTTTAAAGTTTTCTTCTTTGACAGTGGTGTTTTAAAAATAGCTTGGACAGAAGTAGACACATCAGTAGAGCTATATTGCTTCATCTACAAATGGCAGTGTATTTCTCTGTGCTGAATGCTTTACTGAACCATCTAGACATCCTAAAAGTCCCTGAGGTGTCAGAGGGTTGAAGCATGAATAATCTGATGAATAAGGTCAGTTAGGTCAATCCTTTCCTTCACAAGTCACAAAGCAGGAAAAAATGATGCTTTCGGAGCTTTTTGAGGTCTTGAGTAAAGGTTTTGAGTAAAATTTCTGAATTGAAGTGTGGCAAATCAGATTTGAATCCTTCCTGCCTGAAGCAGCCTGAGCCCATGTCATCCAGAAGGATGTTTCACTGCAAGTCATTTTGGACCATGGCATTTAACTCGGAAAGTCCATCTGGAATGTAATGAAGTAAAATATTCAGTGGGCAGAATAGCAAACAGGTACAAGTACATCACTGTGGTTTGTTTGGTCAGCCATAAGGAAGAACAGAAGGGGGACATACTTCTGCTACAATTATTGACAGAGTATTCCCCACGGAATTAAGGCACCTTAAAGAAAGATTTAGGGTGCATTCATGCTTTCTTGTACAAAGCCACATGCCACATTAGGGATTTCCAAGTAGCTCTGAAGAAAATACAGTATACTTACTTATGCTGTTCAGTGTAACTATCTTTGGTGCAACCCCGGTGACTAGAGGGTCCTGTTTTGAAATCTTTGCACTTATCTCTGACAGCCCAGACAATAGGATGGTCTGAAAGTTAAAATGCTCCATGGGAAGGTGAGAGAGTGCCTCAGGCAGAAGCTGGATTTGAACTTCAACCTTCATTACCCCGCTTCATGCTCTCACTGTGAACCACCGGGGAAAGAGCCCCACTCTGTTGTGTCTCACATCTCTCCACAGCACCTGCATGAAGAAACTGTTTTAAAAGGTTTTGCTCAAACTCTAGGAGTGTAATGTATTTCTTGACTCTGTACATCGCTGACCAGCTGCACATCTATTTCTTTTGTTCAGCCTGCATTTATCCTGGAAAGACTGGCCTAGAAAATTTCAAACTCTGGAATCTTAATACTGCTCAAGTCAATGAGAGGTTTATGGTGACTCCACTGAGTCATGATTTAACCCCCCAGAAGAAGTCAACACTTTGCTCAACTGTGGTTTTGATGAAATGTCAAGATTAAGTAGACTGTACCACAAACAGGAAAATGTGTTTTTATGAAAAGGGAGAACAACATATGAAATATAGAGCAACATATTTTCCTAAATTAGCAGTGCAGAAAACTCAACAATATTTCATTACTATGAAGTTATAAATTTACAAGTACAGTTACGTTGGATTCATTACCACAAACTCTAATACTGATTTCTTTATCAACACATAAGGCTACACGGTGCATCACTCATTTGCTGGTTAAAAAAAAAATATTATTTACTGATTTCTATTACTCAGTCAAATGTTTGTAAACTTTTGTTAGTGAAAATGACAGGAAAACCTACTTTATCTTTTATAAAAAATTATTGAATGCTAGAAAGTTTGTGAACTTTAACTATTTATTTGCTTTATAATTAATACTTTTCTTTCTTTTTTAATTTTTTCCCAATGTAACTCAACTGGAAACAGAGTTATATCTCTTGAGAGAGGTTATAATTAACAAAAAGGAGCTGAATAATTAATAATTTTTAAAAGAGCTGTCCAGATTAGGTTCACAGGGATCATACAGGCACAGCATAATTTGTCACCCAAACTTCCTTCTCACAATATATTTGGTAATAAACTTCTCTCATCCTGCTATCTAGAAAATTTAAAAATAAAAATTAAAAAAATTCCTAATACCTTTATTCTTTATAATAGAAGTAAATCAGGTTTGTGATTCTTTCCCCTACACTGATAGACAATATTTCTCCTCTACATAGGATCTAGCCAGAAACACTGGCTCTTTTAGTGTCATGGGAAGTAAGGATATGATTTTCACATCTGTTTGCAACTTCACAGAAAAGGATGACTGAAGGAAAATAAAAATTTATTATCTTTTTTTCACCTTACAACTGGATTTCACTAGCTTTGTTTACAGTAGTAATTCCACTGAAGTTGAAATATGAGTTCAGCTTTTGTATTGTGGAGTTATGGTCCAGCAGATTCCTCTGTCGCAAGACCATGTCTTTCAAACTCTCCATAAGAAACCAATCATTAAACACGCAGTGCCCAACATTCAGAGCTACAGTGAGTAAATAAATCTGTACTTTAAAATTTTACATATACATGTAATATTAAGAGCTATGCATCTTAAATGAAAAGTGGGTGTTCATCAATAAAAAGTAACATTAGTTTTTCTTGATGTTAATTTTCTCTGTAACCATAAACCCCTATAGAATACAAATAGAGCAAAGCAAGCTCTTTACTAACTGATCAAGCATTTATAAACATGATCTGAGGAGACTGTGGAGAAGATGAACAATGCAAAATTGCATATAATGCATATATGTAAAGTACATGTAAATACCAAAACAAGGTAGCTCCAAAAGCATTTTATTTATTTTATTATTTATATGAGTTTAAATAGTGTTACTGTTTTTTTTTTCTTTGAATCAACATCAATTTGACAGTTATATGGGAAGAAAAGGCTATTAATGTTGAACAGGATTAAACTATCAATAAAAAGTAGAACTAGGTAAGACCACTTATTTTTTCTTCCTATAGCCATTCTTCATTCTTCTTGTCAACCTGTGACTCTTCATACCATGTTTCCTTTCACTCAGTGTCTTACCTTAACCAGTTGTATTGAGTCTCTATGAATTCTTCTGTCTGAGACAAAAAAAGAAAAAAAAATTGTGTTCGCTGGATTGCAGCTTCCTGAAGTCTCAATACCGTCCACGCAGGAAAAAAGACAAGTACAACAGAAGCAAATGCTTTGTTTTTCAGTATATTCCTGGATTGATGTTTTTAATTATAAAGCCAAGTAATTTAATTGGCCAATCTTATTCAGCCTTCGTCTTATTCTTCCCCTCAACACACTAGTCAGTACCAACATTTTTTTGCATTTTCTCTGTTGCACATGTGAACGCAACATGTTCATGGGGGGCATCAAATTCTCTTCATAAAATTCATTAAAGTGCCAGCAGGTTGAAAGCTTCTTCCAAGTTTGAAGTGGAAGAGTCCATATTTCATTGCTATATTCCCAAATAAACCAATTCTCTGCTATGCAGTCTTAAACTATCCATTCCTACCATTCACTATTTTGCATCATTTTTTTAATGCATGTATATATAAAAGGTCAGACTGAAAATAAAATCATGCTATCGATAACCAGCTATACCCACATTAGTAAATGTTACAGGACAATGAAAGCAGTTCTGTAAGGCAAAAAAGTTGATGCCAATGACTTGACTTCCACACTATCTGCATTTCAGGCATGTTACCTCAGACTGGCTATAACCTTGTCCTGTGGACTAAAAACCCATTAACACCATGTTAATTCTTTGAGTACATCTTCTAGTTCACTTTCATCTGAAAGCAATCCATTTTGCACACTTTAAGCTTTTAATAAGATTGAGACAAACTCAGTCAGCAGACAGAATCAGGAGATTTGCTGCAAAAAAGTAATTCTAATCTAAACCAAAACATTAGCGTAGATGAAGTCAGTTTCATCTGTTATTTTTGTGCATGATGTGGCTTCTTAAAGTGATTTTGGTGATTTGGTGTTGCACTACTACCATTCTCTTAAAAAAAAATCAATATAAATATAATTATGAAGGAAAATAGCAAGTCTCCAAATTTGCATAATGGTTTCTTTTTTGTTTACTAATATTTCAAATTCTATCTTTCTCTCAACAGACATATTTATCACACAATCCTAAATATGTAACAAAACGTTCCCCAAGAAGTATGTCTGCCTAGTAAAATATATTTGGACTGAACTAATGCTGAAAATGACCACCCTGATCTAAAATTCAGAGTTAGCTTGTTTCTATAACAAGCCTAAATTTCGAAGATTCAATAAGAACATAGTTTTGACAAATTTTACATAACAAGAATGTTTAGAGTAGGAAATTAAAAAAACAACCCAGTTGCAAAGAAAGGTTTAATAGTGTCAAGTGTAATTTACAATTATTAATATCAAGCAAGACAGAAACTGAAATTCTAAAAATTTGTTTTCACAATTTCCCTTGAGTTTTACCTTTTCCAAATTGTTGTGTTTGAGGTTTTTTAAAGGGGTTTTTGAGTGGGTCCTTAAACAAGCAAAATTTTGACCACTGCTTTTTACATTCTGGAGTCTCATACATTTTGTCAGAACTATCAGAAGAGCTGTTCTACATGTAGCTCCAAAACCTCCTCCTTGTCTTTTATCTCTGAGGAACCAAGGTCTGTGAATCAGACATAACAAGTTTTAACAGAACAGGGAAGTTAACTTAGTTGAGTGATGATGGAACTTGCAAGAGAGGGAGGAAAGATGGCAGTGGGGTTGAAACTAGGTGATCTTTAAGGTCCCTCCCAACCCAAACCATTCTATAATTCCATGATTCTATGAAGATCTGCATTTCTTCAGTATCTAGGGCTCTTAAGAAGAAAAACTGATCTTCCAGTTATGACATTTCAACCTTGTTTCATTACAATCACTGTTTGACGTAACTGTTTAACAAGTAGACTGTCTCACAAATGGCTCTGACTCTACTCACTTCTTAACATCATGTCTATTTGTGTGCTTTGTATTCTATGGGTAGGATTATTTAAATGGGAAAAAAAAACAATTAAAAAAAAGACCAAACAAAAAACTCCCCACATCAATATGCTTGACTTTGAACTTCAAAATGTTTTTAACAATGTTAATTTCCACATACAGATTAAGAAGTTAAAAAACACTTATATTTTGCCAATAGACATTTCAGCATTAAAACTAGCAGCTCAGGACTTGATTGGAGTAGGTTTAAAAAAAAGCAGCCCGCCTCATATTCTGTTTTTATGTCATGATTATTAATACTGTTGTGGGTGGTTACATGAGCTGCAGAAAGATTTTGCTTGTTACTCTCGGAAACTGTGACAAATATGACTAATTTGTAGGCTCAAAAGAAGCTGATCCATCTTTTAAAGAGTTTTTAATTTGTTCAAAGTTTAAATTTAATTTTGTTAAATGTTTCTTTTTAAAAACTAGCCCTAGAATTTAATATATTTTCAGGTATATCATACACTAGTCATTATTTAATATCAAATCTATTTAAGCCCTGTAATATATTATTTTACAGCTTTATAGCTCTCTCTGCATCAGTGAACTGTGACAACAGAACAGAAGCAATTCCAAAATTGGCATTTTACCAAGTTCATGCTTTGATTTTTGAATATTCCACCTATTTTTAGTGATGGATACATGTTTAGGATTATCATGGAAAAAAATAGCACAAAAAAAATCACTTTCATGGATTTCACCTCGGCTTTTTAAGGTTGGAAATAAAATGCTGTTGTTTCTTTAGCATCATCACACAAGTGTTTGGTGATGAGTGGTTATTGCAGGGGAGTAAACTGACACGAGACCTCTTACAATTCCGGTAATTCTAAACAAAAAGGCATTTTCCACCCTTATTTCAATTTGCTACTTAAGTTCAACTTGCTTTATGCAGTGATTAAGGACCAACACAAGTATCTGGTTTTAAACAGTAGGCAGTAGAGAACCTGTAGGGTACATTAATGTCGTGGTTTATAAAACCACAGGGAAAATTTTTCTAAACACCTGGTGGGCTGAGGCAGGGAACTGGAAGGGTTTCACTCACTGCTTAGCGTCACAGGCAAGAGACCGACACAACTCGGGAAGAACAATAAAACAACTAAATTTATTAACTATTTACAACAAGAACCAGGATATTGAAAGAGAGAAACTACATCTTACACAAAGGCACTTCTCCCCCACCCCTCCCTTCGTCCCAAAGCCCAAAAGCTTTGATCTGTGCCTTCTCCCCCCAGAGGCACATGGTGGGGGGGAGGAGGTGGGGACAGTCTGAGCCACTCCTTTTCTCCTCAAAGTCTTCTCCCATCTTCCTCATGGAGTATTCCAACCAGGGGCTTCCAGTTCCAGCATGGGGTCCGCCATGGCCTCTTCCGACAGGGCTTCAGTCCTCCGGCGACTCCCCCGACTCACCACGTGGCAAGGGAAAATGGTGGAGCTCTTAGTGACCGGAGTGCCATGCAGTTCCATCATCTCTGAGAACCCGCTTCCTTTTTCTCTGCCGTCGGAGATCTTCATCGAGTCCCGGAAAGAAGGGCTCCCAGACAAGCCATGGCAGAGGCTGGGCTATGGCAGATCATTTGCAGAAGCCAAACAGCCGGCTGGACTGCCGCGCCGGCTGCCCAAGCCATGCCCGGCTCCGGGGCCACGCCACGCAAACCTATTGTTCTATGTCTCTTCTTAAATATGTTATTTGCAGAGGTGCTGATTGGCTGGTCTGGGGCGGGGGAAGGGTGGCTCGGAGCCACCACTTTAACGCCTCCGTTGCCACCAGGCAAAACCCATAACAACTACTTACTAGAGAATATAAGGGGCGGGGGGAAAAAGACAGAACAGAGATACAGTTTTATATATGGTCAGAAGTGAACAGAGAGAGGATTCAAATTGAAGGGCTGTATGATGATATCACTATTGACCTGAGCAGATATAAACTACTTCTAGGCCATATGGGCAACAGAGAACAGAAGAGCCGCATTCATCCCCAAAGTATGTAGCCCTATTTCCTGTCTGTTACTGCAGAATGACATATGAGTGACTCACTAGGAGATTACCAGGTTGAGTTAATATTCCTTTACCCACAATCACAGGGTTTCTACACCCATTCTTTATAAAAAGTGGAAGTCTTGTCATGTTGCAATATCTTCAGCAGATATCCAGCTAGGGGAGAATTCCCATGGATAGCCATGAAGTGAGAAACAAAAGCCAGGAAGTGTGTATGACTGTACTTGGGTTCATTATCCCACATCTGGTTACTGTGAAATAGACAGTAGTGCATGAAAACCAAAAACTTGTCTTAAAATATATGTTAAGATAGTACATTAAAGCCTAAGCACAGTACAAAAATAGAGAGCCAGCCCAATACATATTCTGTTTGTTAATTCACTCATCAAGTGTTTGACCATGGTTTAAAATTCCTAAAATGCAGTGTAGATAACACAGCTGGTAATGTTTAATTAAAATATTTATTTTGCTTTGGTGAAACATAATTCTATATTGAATAATATTCAGAAATATCTCCTTTGCTGAGAAACTATCAACAAAGGCAAGATTCCCAAGTGTGCCTCCTCTTCCCCATACCTAAGAAAACATCAGAGACTATCTCAGTTTTATTGTCAGCAAATACCACCACAGACACATAAGACTTCAAAGCAGAACAATTGGGAATGTTATTCCTTTCCTCATGAGTCCCCTTCAGAAGGACATGCTCAATTTATTGCAGAATCTTCAATCAGTCCCCAAAACAGCACTGGCGTGAGAATGGAAGAACAACCAAGTGCTACACATTTTAAAATAATCAGAAAATTTCAGTAACTTAATTTGGGTAACTAACAGAAATGCAAAAACAAATTCTATGAAGTCTATTCTCAGATCGCCCAAAGTTTTCCAAGCTTACCATTTACTAAATATTCACATAACACAGAGGATTTGTTGCATAAATGGTTGAAGGTGACCCCTTGTGGAAATCTGCTGAGAGCAGAAAATACCACCTGCATTAACTCACTGTTCCCTGCATATCAAAGCACAGAGTAGACAGTGGTTCCTGAACATGCTACAGGACAGTCTTTGATCATCTAACAGTATTTGCACAACACTAGCAACTAGTGCAATCAGAGTTCAACCTCTTCCAAAAATTACCTGATTTGTGCGAGCTGTTCTTCTTACAGTGAAAAATTCAGTCATTACCAGCCCACTTAATAACAAACAAAGAACCTGCAGCTCTGCTTTTGTCAAACACCTACAAGTGTTTTGACATATTACCTTTCACAAGTACAAGCAGCGCAGAGACCATCTCCTCTCTGTGTTGTGGCTCCTTAACATTACAGCAAATTACTTCTGCAAAATTGTTTAGCAGCAACGCTCTCCACAGAGAGAGAGACTAGACAGACAGACGATGCAGCAGAAGCCCAGAAGTTTTCAAAACAAATTAGATGTGGACTCTTTGTAAGATCAAACTCAATGTTACATTATCTTAAAATTACCTTTATGTGATAAGCTTCTTTAAATCTAATGAAAAATGAGCTTCAAGTTTCACTTTCTTGCTATCCCCATTTTAAGTATCATAATCCTAGATCTTGTGCAAATTTCATAGCAAGATGATTCATATCTTTTTAAAAAGGCCTTGAATATGACCTTTAAAATGACCTTGCAACTAGTGCTTTTACTGGTCTGTAAACAGAAAGAAGCCTGCAACCAATCTTGACTTGAAAAAGCATAATGATTTTGAAATTATGTAAGAAGTTACAGACACTTGTCAGAGCATAGAAACAGAGGCAAGAGAGTAGGTGGTAATCACTTACGTGTGTTATAACCTTCAGCCAATACTTCTCAAGCTGCTTAAAATGCAAGGAGAGTTATTTTCAAAGAGTAATACAAGGCCTTGATAAAGATTCAGTTTTATTCCTAGCAGTGTTTTCCAGATCAATAAACTACAGAAACTGAAAGTTCCTCCTCTATCCTTCACTACGTACATATTGTCATTTGCTGAATGAAATCTGTTTCCCACTAGCAAATTTCACAGGTGAAACTCTGTCAACTATGGGATGAAGATGTTTGAAGCATGATCAGCATAAGCAAAAATCTTTATCATAGATGCAATTGTTTCAGAAAAGCTACATATGCCCTGTCATAAACCAGGATAGCAAAACTGTATTATACACTGTTTACACTGTGATGCTTTATCATTGTAGCACATGCCTGTGACTTAATCAAAAAGTATGCAGTCTTAATCTGTCATATAACAGCAACCTTGAAACAGCATTTTGTTTGCAATTTCTGTACAGGGAGGATACATGAGAGAGTTCTTGGTATATCACAGCCTATGTACAAGAGTACACGGCAACTAGAATACAGCTTTCCTGATGATGCATTAGCATAAGAACAAAAGATAAATCCCAGAACTAGATCTTGAGAGGAGATACAAGCTGAGAATTGGAGACGGTGGAACATGGGAAAAGGAGGGATGGAGAGCTTTAAATATGCAACTAGATTTCAGGTTTATTCTTGGGTAAGGAGGATAATTCACAGAATGACAGAATGTTAGAGATTTGGAAGGGACCTCAAAAGATCATCTAGGCCAATCCCCCTGCCAGAGCAGGAACACCTAGATGAGATCACACAGGAACGCATCCAGGTGGGCTTTGAATGTCTCCAGAGGAGACTCCACAACCTCTCTGGGCAGCCTGTTCCAATGCTCTGTCAACATGCAATCTCTGCAGAAATCAAATGAGCATTGGAATAAAGGAGGCAGGATAGTTGAGTCTGATGTGGTGAAACAAAGAAGAATTGCTTTGAGCTAGGCTGAATAGATGAGAGAGGTAAGATTGATTACAGAGGGGAGAAAAAGAGGAGCTCAAATAGATTGACCACACACCCATTTTACAAACATATTGTAAACAATTAAATTCTTACAAACCCTAGTAACTTAAGATGTACTCAAGGATGATTTCTTTACAAAGTCTATCTGTGTAACAGAATAGCACGTCCGTTTTCTTGTAGTTCCTTCTGGTGATCTATATTGTCTCTATACTGGAAATAGTGGAATCACACCTAATATCTGGTCATGCAAATACTCCAGTGTTGATGTGATCATTGCTTGTCTTCAAGTTAGAATATTAGTCCTACACATGTTTTCAGAAGTCGTGTCATTTCCCTTTTCTTTCTTTGAAAGAGGTGTTAGACTGTTATCCTTCCCTGAAACCTTTGGAAAGCTTATCTGCAAAATGTGGAGATTATAATGAGTTCATTTTTCCTAGGGCTTATAAAAATGTGATTAATTTCTGCTTAGGCTGCTATATTTAAAACAACTACTCAGATCTTCTGCATTACAATTTGAGAGCTATATATCTTAAATCTTCAAAGTATACAGGAAGATACGAGTCATCTTGGCTAACTCTAGGAATATTTCCATATTCTCTTGTTATTAATAGTATGGATTTTGCAGACAGGCATTTCTTTTGCCGGCAACCAAAACATAAACTGCCTAAATGTCTTTTTAACCAGGGTGCATCTCATTTCAACAACCAGTTTAGGTGTCTCCAAAAGATGGTGAATGGAAGTAGAGGAAATTAGTTACCTTTGAGACATATGGGGAACAAAAAAATAACTTCAGATGTCACTTTCTATTTACTGCTTAAGCACAATACCTCAGTATAGGCATTAATGAAATACTATCCATAAAGCAGAATAGTCTTTGATTGTTCTGCCAGAGGAATGAGAACTGCTCTAACTTCTGGGTTGTGGATGTCTGTATGCTGAGCATGAGAATACAGGTCTAATGATAAACTTTTGCACTCTAGTAAAGAAACATTCTAACACTGCTGGGATGTCTTAAACCTGCTCAAGGTAGTACATCATCCCCAAAATAGCTGAGAGCAACTAAAGTATATCACCTTTCTGGAAAGTGGAGGGCTCAGACTCTGTTTAGAATCATCTTTACTTGGAAAAAAAAAAGTTTTCCTTTAATTTAGGTAAGAGTTACAAAAATCCCAGACTGAGAAAAGGGAGCTGCTATAGAATGACAAGACAAGGTAGAGTAAGACAAGAAAAGGTAATTTTTTGTTTATGAGATTTTTTTTCTGTATTAAGTTCTCCACCTTATCTAGCCTGTGAAACTGGCACTAAGCTTCCCCACCACCACCTGGGACTGACTGATTCAGACAATACTGAAAACTATTTTTCACACACTATTAAAAGATGAACACACCTTCTGGTGCAGAGGGCAGGCTTTACCTGTTTGCTCTTTCCCTGCATAAAAATTTCCATCTTTTTGCTTTACTCATTGTTCCTAAAATTTATCATCTTTCACAACTGGTGGCAATGCTTCCCATAATAACACCGTGATTTTAAGTAGTATGCCTCCCTTCCCCAGTCCTCTGAGATAAACATTTTTGATAGGTGAACAAAGTTGAGCATTTGTTTTCTTGAAGTCTACATCAATAAAACTTCATATTCCTTGATATTCTTAAGTTTTTATAATCACCTGGCTAGACTCATTGCATTATTTTTCTATTAGGTCACACAAATATTAAAAAAATGAAGCAATAGATTATGAAAATGGGAATGAGGTGCTTAGAAATATTGATCTTCCTCTGTATCTGTTTTAGTGGAACTCATCACAATACTGTTTCTGAAAACATGAGCCATACCACTTATTCCTATTTAAAAGTATTGTATTTTCTTGACCTCAATATCTGACAAGCATCATATCAAGAAAATGAATCTTCTCTCTGAGATAAGATAAAATTGTCCCAGTACTGTAACAGAGAGCTGTAGACTCATTCAAAAGAATTTTATTAGAAATGCTGGTTTTGCGAATATAAACCTTGGCTGAAATGTAAAATGACATTTCCTCATTAAAAGAATAGTTTTATTTTAGCTAGACTAAGTAGTTTTAATTAATAAACATAATATTTTAAGACATTCTAATTAGGATTTTAGTGAAATAATTATGAAAGTAGCAGTCAGTCTTCTGGCTTTAAGAGAAGTGCTACTCATACTGAATAGCAACTGGGTAATTAGAAGTGGTGGTTTTATGAGGATTTCTGTACAGAATGTAGAAAAAAATCAAGACTGGATCAGTTCTCTGCAAGACCCGATATAGCCAGATTTTGCATAAATGTTTAATTTCTTCTAATTTATGTAATTATTTATTTAACTGAGAGGATACCAAGCTTCAGTTTCTAATTCAGGTGGAATAGGGAAAGTAGCTAGAATATTCACAAAACTTAAGCCCTTCTGCTGATTGGAAAATGCAGTATCTTTGAAGTTTTGGTGACCTGATAAATGAGAGCATCAATGCATATTAGCTCTCTCAAAGTGAGATTCAAGACAGCAATTGCAAACAGGTTGTACTGAACACCATAGAATTTGCTGGAAGTTCATGTCTACCTTTCTCACTTTGTTGGTATATTATTCCATTTTCTTTCACCCAATCTTTGTTTTTTTCAGAGCACAAAATCCTTTATAGAGGAGGCTAGTCACTGTAGATTAAGGCCCAGAAAACTTCACGCACAATCTGAGAAATAACAACAGCTGCTCAGCGTCCTCCTGCTATACCTGAATTAAAACATCTGATAGATCCCTCATGCTTTATTTATTCACACAGTTTCTCAGCACCTGTCTGAACAAAAGGATCTTGGTAACATGAGCAATCTACAGTTTAAGGACAAATAAGCTGCAACACTTTATTAGCAATTTGAGAATATAAAACAACCTTAACAAAAAATCACTGTCCACTGTCCATTCTCCAGAGAGACATCACAGCTTCTTTATTCTTGACTTTGCTGTTACTATTGAAAGAAATTCTCTTAGTTTTCCCACTGCAGAACTATAAAGCTAAATAACCATGTGTGACTCCTTCTTTACTGCCAAACAATTAAAACAGCAAAATCAATACTAGGATTGCAAAACTTGATGTACATACTTTCCCTGAAAGGGAATAAGATTAGTTAGTGTAACCAGCTTCCTGCATACCTGAACAATCACAGAAAGAAGACACAAAAAATGAGGAAAAGTCTGTTCCACCTCTCATCCAGCTATTTTTCTATGTCTTGGCAAACATCCTGCCATCTGTCAGTACTGCATTACATTCTTCTTGGGTCCAGAAGAGAAATGAATGCCTAAGAAGTGTGAAGAGGAGACATATAGGGAGTAACAAGGAAAGAAGTAAGGCAACAACGGAGAAATTTTGGAAAAGAAGAGGAATTTAGTGGAAGGTGGAGAGGGCAGTTGGAAGTAATACCAGAAACCGTCACACCTGTAGCTAAGGAGACTTGCAACAGCAGACCCACACTGAGCTGTTCTCAGCTTGGATTTTCCAGGTCAGGGGATTCAACCAAGCACAAGTTTGCCAGCAGCCTTGTAAGATAACAGGTCTTCAGCTGTGTGTTATTGTCTGTATCTTAATAAGTCTGTCTGTTAATGGAGCTAAAAAGACAGCATGTGAAACATCTTCAGTTTTCCTTCTTTTCCAGACAAACTAGAATTAGTATTTTCCCCTGATCAGAGGGCAATAGTTTGTAAGGCTATCAGAACATTTTTGCAAAGACCCTAGTGACCCTGCCACAGTCATTTGTTCAAAATCCCTAAATCAAAGTCTGAATCTAGATTTGCAGAAAGTAAGTAACATAGAAAACAATTATGTTCCCATTGTGACAATGAGAAAAAAAATTGTCCATTACACTAAATCTTTAATCTCTCCATCACTAAAGTATTTTTTTCCATAACTCAATTACCGATTTTTGAGTGAAATAATGTTCAGATTCAGCAAGAAGTCAGATATCAGCTTGGAAAAGAGGAGACTGAGGGGTGACCTAATTAATGTTTATAAATATGTGAAAGGTGAGTGTCAGGAGGATGGAGCCAGGCTCTTCTCTGTGACATCCAGTGATAGGACAAGGGGCAATGGGTTCAAGCTGGAACATAGGAGGTTCCACTTGAATATGAGAAAAAACTTCTTTACAGTGAGGGTGACAGAGCACTGGAACAGGCTGCCCAGAGAGGTTGTGGAGTCTCCTTCTCTGGAGACATTCAAAGCCCGCCTGGATGCGTTCCTGTGTGATCTGATCTAGGTGTTCCTGCTCCGGCAGGGGGATTGGACTAGATGATCTTTCGAGGTCCCTTCCAATCCCTAACATTCTGTGATTCTGTGATTCTGTGATATCTTTTCTGCTTCACCACGTCCATCTAGTATTTGCTCTTAAATGTTCCTGCTTACATTTTTTTATAGCTTGGATATTGTAACTCGCATACTATACCATTCCCTGTTGTTCAAAACTACATTCTCTGGTAATTTTTACAAGAGCAAATTCATAACTGATAAACAAATTGCTTAAAGAGTGTATAGAAATCTCCATAATGGAAAGGATGACTATGGACACTTCTAGAAAGATGCTGTTTTTCTGATCAAATGTGAAGCATTCTATTGCAAGAAATAGAAAATAGTTTATTTTAAGAATTGTTTTCAGGTCTTCTTTAGTATCAGACAAGTGTTTTCTCTTTTTTCTGTTTTTGCCTCAGATTCATCTGCCTGATCTGGAAGGTCTGGAAATGGGTACTGAAAGATGGCTGCCATTCTTCTGTAGCAATATGGAAAGTGGATAATGGTCTCAATTCCTGTATTACTTCTTTCTGCAAGTACACCCTTCTAAGAGAAACATCCTAGAGCCCAAGAAGTTAATCAGTTATCAATACTGTGATAACTGCTGCTGTTTTGTGAGCTTTCTCTACATGTTTGATCCCATTGAAGGGCTTTATCAAGGCTACATGGGAGCATGTGGTGGTTTTTGTGTTTTGTCATCTCAGCAACTGCTTTGGTACCAGTATGATGACCAGATACAAGAAAGCATTTGTGTCTGCAAGAAGAATGGATTTGAAAGAGCTTAAGTTGACTACCGAGCAGTATTTTCTGCTCCACCATCTGAGTCCTCTTTGACAGGAGCTGCACAACACCTCCCTCAGAGACCCGCAGCTGGCAGCAAGTACACGCGGCCACACCAGAGCCAGTGTGTCCCCCGAGCCTTGGCTCTTGCTGGCTCCCCAAGGGTTTGTCACCCTTCTGCTTCCAGGCAATGCCAGTTTCAAACTTTGCTCTGCAGTTGTGCAGCCCTGTAACATGGTGCTGCCATGGCTTTGTGTAGGATGAACAAGGCAGGGGGCGAGGCTTGGCAGACCCCCTCTGCCTCACCTCCTCCTGACCTGCCTGCAGCTTCCTTTTACCCGGTTTATCTGTGACAACCATATCTCTAGTTACCTAGAGTGTATTTTAGTTCTTTTAAAAAAAAATTATATGGTACCACTATGGTTTTATGACCAACATACTGAGGTAGGACAGAGAAATACAGGCAGGTACAGTACCAGAGGCCCTAAGAAGTTGAGACACAGTGCGCACGGGAGAGGAGTATGGACATGGGATCTTAAGAGATGAGGCACTGGCTTGTGCCCACAGCTATAAACCATTTACTAATGATTGAGGGGGTTTTGTTTGGTATCTTTTTGTGGTTTTTTTAAATAAAGAAGACTCAGAAGTAGGCAAAAAATAAAGAACAAATAAATGGTATCTAACATACATAAAAGGCACTATATAGAGCAAATTCTAATAGAGCCTGGAGCTATAGACCAATGAAGGAATAGAGAGGTGTAAAAGCATGTAAGGAAACAAAAGGGACTCTAAGTAGAAGCTAGCGGGATGAACAAGAAAACAGCTACCCATTGTATTCCTGACAACAAAGTACTTCAGAGGCTGCTGAGCTGCAGCGTTGCTCTTTCCAGTCATCTGAAGCTACAAACAACTGAAGTTACCAACAATCACTACTGAAACATGATGTCTTTTCGCAATTACTAATATATTTTATTTTTATTTGCGTGGTTGTCACCATTCCCATTTCAATGCAAACAATACAGTCATCCTATTAAAAATATAATCTCCCAGTTTAGTTAATTCTACCTCTCCTATTCAGCACAAATCAGGGGCTTGGCACTCGGTTGGGACTATATATGAGGATCTTGGTGAGGTAATGGGTGAGATCACCAAATTCCAGTTCCATAGAGGGAATTTTTCTTCTTACGTTACTATTTTCCTTATGTTTTGTGTAAATTTGTGTGTATTCACAAAAATTAGGAAACATCCTTCACTTTGGCTTTGAAGAAGACTTGTTCATTCTAATCTTCAAAGATGGCCAACACCAATGCCCAAATGACATTAACTAACATGTGTCCTGGCATGTCCTGACTTCAGACACATGTATAAATTAAAGCAAGACAAGAGAATTTTCACAATACATGGTGTAGAGAGATTTGTGAGATATAATATTCTTATTACATCTGCACATGCACAAACTTCTGTCACAGAAATTTGTCTGCATTTCTAACAGCCTATCACACCAAACATTTTGGAGTTAATGTCCTACTTGAGTAGAGATGGCCATCTTTCTACCTTGAAGGTTTTTATTTCACATTATCCACAGTTTAGTAAAATATGGCATAACCCACTTTATACAAAAACATAGTCTTTTATTTGTTTTGGAAAAAAAAAGTGTAGCAGTATCTTAATTTTCATTTGAAGTTAAACAAAAAGATTCACAGTGTATGGATGTGGTATGGTAACAGGCAAAATTTGTCTTTGCAAATGGAATCAGCTGCCTGGCACTTGCAGCAGAGTAGCTGAAAGTACAAGATACAGTTTAGAAAGCTACAGCAAGTAGCTCCTGTACTGCTGAGACAAATGGTACCTTTGAGTTCCACAAGTACAACTAGAAATAGCCTTATTGAAAAGTCAGAGACAACTCTCATATACATCTTTTCACTTTATGAAAAATAAAGCCATCTCTTTTTATTCTTCCCAAAAGACAAAGGTGTATTTGTTTTTCTTTCTCACTTAGAAGTGACAGTTGTATCTAGACAGATACTAGTGTCATGAGAAACAACAGAAAATAGAACAAAAATAACAACTCAAAAAAAGAAAAAACACAATCTACCTGTTTAAAATTCTTCTTCTGCCTTTAGTTTTTCTGCTGACTGTTTAATGTCAATATGTAGCATGCTGCACTCACAGTGAAGTGCTCCTGAGTGGCAAGGAAATACTATAGAAGAGTCTGAGGAAAAAACAGAATTCCTAATTGTTTTACAGATTGTCAGGGGGAGATGGAAAAAGAAAGAAAAATATAGTCTTTAAAAATATTTTCAAGGCTATTTAAAAAAAAAAATCTGATGAAGTAAAAACAAATTGTAATTTCCACTGCAAGAGTCTCCAAGATGACAGAATTCCAAATATTTTCTCATTTTTAAAATTTATTTTGAGAAATATCATCCTTCATTTGTTATCTCAGGAAAAAAGTATTGTATTCTAAGGTAAATTCAGAATCTTTGAATGCAAAAGAACCCTTCTGCGTAGAGTATCTAAAAGTAACTCACTTTTACTCAATGGATTTCCTTTTAAAATTTGTAATTTACCCTAAAATCTGTATATAATTGATCTAACAGAAGAAAAAATGGATCAGGTTGAAGATGGAAAGAAAATTAGAATAAGCCAGCAAAACCTGGAGAAAGATGAAACTCTTACAGTGTCCTGTTCTCACACAATTAAACTCAATGAGGATTGGCTTCCAGACTAAGAAAATAATGAAAGCAGTTGGCATAAAATTTCTGAAGAAAGAAATCAATGCTTTGGGTTTACAACTGAGTACATATTTTTTATCATAGAGACAAGAAGTCAGAGTTAAACAGGTTATAAATTTGTATTTAATTAAGTATACACAATCTATTCTGACCAAATATATCTATATATATTTTTGATCCTCATATACCAACTGCTGAGACCACAAATTTCTGTTATTCATGTGCATATGTTGTTCTGCATTGTACTGTAGTAAAGAAGGAAAAGTCTGACAAAGCAATATATGATTCTGCAAGTGCTGTTGGTTCAAGGGAGCAAAACCAGCCACCCCCTCCCATTACCTCCACCGTGAGGAAAAGCATGTAAAAAACCAAAAATTGAAAGTCTGTTAAGATATGTTACAATCATGTATGCCATTATTATGTACAAAACTAAAAACAGCAGTAAGTTTCAAATAACCCTCAGCATAGGCCAAGACCAAATATGATGAAATGACTAAGACTGTAAGCAGCAGGCCTGGCGCTTGTTTCCTGAATGCAGGCACTTTCCCTCGTCCTTCCAGTTTTGTTGCATACTACAAGAAATTATATTTACTAAATAAGTGTTGGAGAATAAACTTCAATTAAAGACAGAACTGTAAATCATGACACCACACAAAACAGAAAGATTAAAAACTAAAAAGGAAATAAAATGTTATTTTTGTTTTCTCTTATTTTTGAATGAGTTACATAGTGTTATGGAATTTTACTCGTTTTTCAAATCTTTACATGGGCAACATGTCATATGTCACGGAATGCTTATAAAAATAACTTATTAAATATGGGAAAATATTTGAAAATAATAAAAACTCTTAGCAAGCTGCAAGTCAAACTTCCAAAATTTGGAATTTATGAAAACTAATATATTTTAAGTTCACTCATTTTGCAAGTATGTTTTTAACTACAACATCACAGGCACTGGAGGGAAGGGATGCCATCCAGAGGGACCTGGACAGGCTTGAGAGGTGGGCCAATGCAAACCTCATGAAATTTAACAAGGCCAAGTGCAAGGTCCTGCACATGGGTTGAGATAATCCCAAGCACAAATACAAACTGGGAGGAGAATGGATTGAGAGCAGCTCTGAGGAAAAGGACTTGGTGGTATTGGTTGATGAAAAGCTGAACATGAGCCA
>VZTO01020716.1:28293-48818 GCA_013400615.1 Syrrhaptes paradoxus
ATCAGGGATAATGGTTTTAAGCTGAAAGAGGGCAGATTTAGATTAGACATTATGAATAAATTTTTTGCTGTGAGAGTGGTGAGGCACTGGCACAGGTTGCTCAGGGAAGTTGTGGATGACCCATCCCTGGAGGTGTTCAAGGCCAGGCTGGATGAGGCTTTGAGCAACCTGGTCTAGTGGAGGGTGTCCCTGCCAATGGCAGGGGGTTTGGAACTCAATGATCTTTGAGGTCCTTTCCAACCCTAGCTATTCTATCATTCTATGATTCTATGGTTCTATAATTTTTTTCCCTACAGATTTATTTGTATCATCCATTGTCCTCACTAAATAATGTTCACCCACTGAGTTACTATTTGTTTCTTGTAACACAGTAGAGTGTGGCTCCTGAAGATTTTACACTGGTCACATTAATCTTTGAAGAGGAAGTAATTACTTTCTTCTCAAGATTTTAGTAATACTCCATACCCTAACACTGAAAGGTTTCTCAGGCATCAGCTTCACAATGTACCTATGAAATTACAAGGGAAATAAGGTTATTTCCTTTTCTAAAAGGCAAGAGGTGAGTGGGGGGACTGCCATAGCTGGAATAAAATCAGAAGTATTTACAAACAACTAAAATGAAATACTTAAACATTCTCTGTTGTCTTATATGATCAAAGCTCAGGTGGCGCTGACCTCAGAATCAGCTGAAAGTTTACCATTTCTGCAAAACAGACCCTAATATCTTAAAATACATATCAGGAAAATGAAGGATAGGTAGTTAACAATCACGTGTTTGGTTTAAACAACAGCTATTTCTTAAGAAGAAGCAGTAATAAAGTGGTCTCTAGACTAATATCACTGTTGATTAGGTGATTTCTGGAAAGATGTTTTCCTTGCCTCTGTTTCGTCATCTCTTCTTGCAAAATAGATGAAGTATTTTGGATACAATTTTCAGAAGAAAAAACCCCAAACCAAAACAAAACCACAAAAAAAATCCACAGTTGATAGTGTACTGCTTCTAGTTTTGCCCATAATCATACAGCATTAGTCAGGAACATGTGTGACTTCTATGCGTAAATGAAGATAACAATGTAATCCTTCAGGTAAAGGCACAAGCGTATCTTCTATACTGGTCCTGAACTTAACTTTTGGGGAAATGCCAAAAGTGTTTATACCTATTTGCATGGTTTTGATTTTTTAAATTATTTTTATTAATAGTCTACCATGAAGACCTAAGCTGCTCTACTGTAGAGTTTCATCAACCTGAGGATTAGTCAAGAGAAATCCTAGAAATAATAGTAAAAAAAAAAGAGAAAATTGTGACAAGAATCCTTGAGTGAATACTGTAATACCTATCCAGAGGCACTGTAAAGGAAAATGGTTGATTCTGCTTGTGCTCTGTCTGTATTGTTTTAATCTCAGGCTTCTTCAGGGAACCAGTAAACCAATTTTTTCATCTTCACATAAAGCTTGGTTTCTGAGTGTTTTAGCTAACTTCTGCAACATTATTAAATGCTGCAGCTTCTATTTAGGGGATAGGGCTTTTGTAGATATGAAAACTTTCTGTATTCAGAGTTTATCCTGTCTTCAGAATTAGAAGTGGGAAGCAGTTTTCTTCCTTTTTACCTCAAGCAAGAGAATAACATCTCCTCTGCAGCGGAGGTGTGATCCTAATGCTGACTGGCTGCAAAGCAGCTCTGCAGACAAGGACCTGGAAGTCTTTATGGATAACAAGTTGACCATAAGCCAGCAATGAACCCTCATGGTAGAGAGGACCAACAGCCTCCTGAGTTACATTAGGCAGAGCACTGACATCAGGTAAAGGGATCTTTCCTCTCCACTTAACCCTGGTGAGACACATAAATTGTGACAAGAATCCTTGAGTGAATACTGTAATACCTATCCAGAGGCACTATAAAGGAAAATGGTTGATTCTGCTTGTGCTCTGTCTGTATTGTTTTAATCTCAGGCTTCTTCAGGGAACCAGTAAACCAATTTTTTCATCTTCACATAAAGCTTGGTTTCTGAGTGTTTTAGCTAACTTCTGCAACATTATTAAATGCTGCAGCTTCTATTTAGGGGATAGGGCTTTTGTAGATATGAAAACTTTCTGTATTCAGAGTTTATCCTGTCTTCAGAATTAGAAGTGGGAAGCAGTTTTCTTCCTTTTTACCTCAAGCAAGAGAATAACATCTCCTCTGCAGCGGAGGTGTGATCCTAATGCTGACTGGCTGCAAAGCAGCTCTGCAGACAAGGACCTGGAAGTCTTTATGGATAACAAGTTGACCATAAGCCAGCAATGAACCCTCATGGTAGAGAGGACCAACAGCCTCCTGAGTTACATTAGGAAGAGCACTGACATCAGGTAAAGGGATCTTTCCTCTCCACTTAACCCTGGTGAGACACATAGGGAGTGCTGGGTCCTGTGCCAGGCTCCCCAATATATGAAAAACGTGGACATATCGGAGGTGAGTTCAACAGAGGACCACAGAGCTGATCAGGGGACTGGAGTGCTTGAAGTAGGAGGAGAGACTGGGAGAGCTGGGACTGTTCAGCCTGGAGAAGAAAAATCTCAGGGGAAAACTTATCAGTGCGCATACGTAACTGATGGGGGGAGAAAGGAAGATTAAAACAGACTTTGCTCAGTGGTACCCACTGAGAGAATAAGAAATGGATACAAACTGGAAAAGAGGAAAAGACATCTGAACGAAAGATTTTTTTTTCTTATTTAATTTTTTACAGTGAGGGATGTCAAACACTGGAACAGGTCTCCTAGAGAAATTGTAGAGTCTCAATCCTTGGAGGTATTCAAAACCAAGCTTGGCACAGCTATGAGCAACTTGCTCTAACTGACCTTTGTGTGAGCATGGGGTTGGTCTAGATGATCTGCAGAGGTGCCTTCCAGCCTCAGCCATTTGGTGATTCTGTGATTACAGACTTTAATCTCTCTGGGTCCCAAGTTTGTCATATATTGCATTTTAAGGGTAAAGGGATGGAATTCTATGCACTTTTCCCAACTAACCATCTAGTTGGTTATCTTGAACTGAAAGCAAATTAAATTGATAGAGGGTGGTTGTTTCCATGTTCCTACACAAATTCTAAGACAGATAGCTTTGTGATCTCTATAATAGCAAAAGAGATGCTGTTTAAATAGACAAAGATGCCTACCTGGCATTTGGATATTACTTTTAGAAGGAGTAATTAATACATACGCAAGTGAAAGACAGAGTACGTTGGACTCTACCACTTCCTTGTTCTAATGGTTTTAAAGTCCCAGGGTACTAGAAACTGAAATTTGGTAGAGGCTAACTAAGATTGTAAAAATACCATGTGTTATGTCCCAAATCATTTGACTGACGAACTCCAAAAAATACATGAGTAAAATTTGCCATTTGCTGGCAGCATACATAGTATAAGATGCAGGAAAAAGATGTCTCCCTCATTCTCTGCATCTATGAGGTACAGAACAGCAAAAGAATTAGTATGAGATCCTATAAATAAAGTTTGTATTACGGTAACAAAAGGGTCAAATAATGGCACAAGAGATCATTGTTAACTTCTGAGTGTTCTGTTGTTTCAACATAGGAACTTGTTGTTTGTTTCGGGGGTTTTTTTGTGTGGAATAAATATATGCACTGCAGCACAGTTCTTTGCCTATTATGGATGTGCTACATCTTGTTTAACAAATGAATGATCAATCAAATTATCCCTATGACTGATTAAGGGAAAATACGATCATTAATATACTTTTAATTCAGTTGCAGTTGAAAAGGATGAAAACCAAGACTGAAAATTTTAAAATAATAATAATAATAATAATCCATTCTTGCTCACTAATCTTACATGCCTAATAGTTTTTCTTACAATATAGATGATCAGTTGTTTTTTTCCACACTCAGTCTTTCCAGTTTCTTTTTTCCTGAAAAATCTACATATTCTTTGAAATCTAACACACCCTCTTTAAAGTGTCCTCAAAAAATAGCTGTTTGATGCTTCAAGGGTGTAATAGAATACATTATACATCTCTTCTGCAACGAAAAGGGATTCATTTTAATCTCTAATCTACAAATGTGTGACCAAGGGTGAGCGAGAAAAAATGATAAAGAAACAAATTAAATACCAAGACTAAAAGAAAGTCTGTTGTTTGAAACAAAGGCTTCCCCAGGTGAAAAGAACAGTTAAATTTACCCAAGAAGTAGAAGGGAAAAGAAGATCAAAGGAAGAAAGCCTGTCTCTCTTTTTTTCTTTTTCTTTTGTTGGTCAAGGTGAAGCTCAACATGAGCCAGCAGTGTACACTTGCAGCCCAGAAACCAGCTGGGTCCTGGGCTGCATCAAAAGAAGTGCGACCAGCAGGCTGAAGGAGGTGATTCTCCCCCTCTNGATGGGGAGGCACTCTTTATCAGGGAGTGTAGTGACAGGACAAGGGGTAACAGTTTTGAGCTGAAAGAGGGTAGATTTAGATTAGCTATTATGAAGAATTTTTTTCCTGTGAGGTTGATGAGGCACTGGAACAGGTTACCTGGAGAAGCTGTGGATGCCCCATCCCTGGAAGTGTTCGATGACAGATTAGATGAGGCTTTGAGCAACCTGGTCTAGTGGAAGGTTCCCTGCACATGGCAGGGGGGATTGAAACTAGATGATCTTTAAGGTCCCTTCCAACCCAAAACATTCTGTGATTCTATGTTCATAACAGTGTGCCAAAGCTGCAACAGCATTTGTTGACAATCCTGCATGTCTTGCATATGAAGAAGCAGAGGGGGAAGAAGAGGCTGTAACATTCAGATTTATGCACTTAAAATATAATTTAAACATATCTCAGTTTTCTGATCCTCAAATACTTTTATTTCAAGCTCATGAATTTCACAAAATTAAAAGTAATATATGGTGTGATTTAAAGGGAAATAAGGTGGTGAAGAGAACATCTCAGTGAGATAAGATAGAAAGGGTATTTGAATGCTCTGAACAGCTGTTAATGAAGAACATGGTACAGGTGGTAATCATATTATACCAAAGAGTGATATACAGTCATTGATTAATTTTTAACTTTAGGCTTTAACTACACAGCAGAAACTGTCATACTACTGATATTACCTGGCTGAGATTTAATTCTACTACATATGACTTTCAGTGGTATCAAGATGATCAATAACCTATTTTCAAATTCTGATACCACCTGAAAGAGTTATACTTCTCCCTAGGGCTACTGCTTTCACTTTGTGCAACAAGCCCTTAGAGAAACCACAGTCCTATATATGTTGCACTCCTAAGTGTTCCCAATAAGAATTCTTTAAACTTCTTAGCCAGTAGCTGCCAGAATAACAGCTTCAAGTGCATATCCATGACTGTAGAGAATCTGTGCAGTCCTGCTGTTGGAAAAGGGAACAAAAAAAGGAGAAAAGGCACTTTGTAATGCTCATGGAGTCTCAGGCTGTGAATTTTTCCTTTAACTCTGCTGTCAAAGTCAGCCTTTCAATCTCTCCTACATACATCACCAGTTTCTATCTTGTCTATGAAGACTAAGGTGCAAGAACCTGCTGGTACAGTCCGCATGAAGGATGTGTGTGTAACTGTTAAACACAGTTGCAATCATACTCACACATGAAAACAAATTGGATTAATTTATTATTTTTATTATAGTTCCTTCCTCTTCCCACTAAATCTATGAACTCCAAATATAACTGCTAAATATATTCTGTAAAAAAATTGCACCATGTTGCCTTTCTGGAATGCTAAATTTACACCAATAGGCTCAGCATGATTAAATGTGTGCTTAGGGTCAAAAATAGCCTTATTTTCAAAGCAACAATAAAAAAATTATCAAAGACTTCAGGTAAATACTTGAATGCTCAACAGAAATAAAGGGATAAGACACTGGAAATGGAGATTCCTGGAAAGATTAAAGAACTATATGATATTAACATGTATCAAAGCATGTTTACAATAGGCTGTTGGAAGCTTCAATAAAAGAAACAGCATACCAAGCTTTCATGCACAAATGACTGCAGGTTTTATTATTTTGCTTTCAAGACCAATAACCTGGTCTAGTGGGAGGTGTCCCTGCCCATAGCAGGGGGGTTGGAACTAGATGATTTTTTGTTTGTTTGTTTATTTTTCTCTTCTTGATTACTCTGGGCAATGGATTCTACATATCACCTTTATTTCACTAGCATCCTGCTTGGCTGGGTCTCTGCACACACACCCATACTAGGTCTAACACTTCAGGATTCTTTCTCTAATACATTCTTCATGCAATGATTTTCCTCATCAGAAAAAAAAATCATTAACGTTTTTAAAAAAATATATTTTGATTATTTTAGTTCAAATGTCTGTGTCATGAACACAGTGCATATGGATACTTAACAGTAAAACATAGAGCTCCTCAGCACCACCCAGTTCAGTGGTTAAGGTAAAACCTATGATGATAGGATTGTAACTTGCAAACACTATCAAGAACTCAGGGACCACTGTCAATCTACAGAGAAATCATGGACTCAATAATACCTGGAGATATTAATATAGTCCTGCTTATGTAAGTTCGCCCTCTCTCCCACAGAATGTGGTGTGCTATTCTAAAATATCTGTGTTCCAATTTGTCTCACTATATTAAAAAAAAAAAAAACACAGGAATCTTTTTTTTATAGTAACAGTGCATGATTCATCTTTGATATAGCAGTGAGCAGAATTCAGCTGGGAATGAAATTGAGCAATTAATCACAGAACTTTCCTGTTTCCAATCTCTAGAATTCTGCTACTTTCTATCTAATTTGCTGCACTCATCCAAAGCAGTGCTCCCTAGGAGTTTTTCTGGTCTCATAAATATCACAGGCTATGGCTCTCTTGCTTCATCAGCCAGCAATACATTGAACAGATCCCAGGCCAGAAGGGATTTCTGAAATTATGAATCACCTTTTCCTTTTGTAATTGCGTTTCATTTCTCATACTTACTCTCCTTTTTCCCTTTAAATAATTTCTCTTTGCTATTTATATCCTTCTATGATTTTAAATTGCTACTACATGTCCTTCTACCTTTTATCATTTAGACAAATTTGACAAAATTTGGGACTCATCTCTTGATCACCTTTTTTATTTTTTTTAATTTTCTTGTTTGTTAGTGCCCTTGCCTCTCAAAGGATTTTATGTGCTCTCAAAGGATCAGTGAAACTCCTTTAGGAGTTGTCTTGATGATTTTACCACAGTAGCTTCCAGAAAGGAATATGTGCTTATAAGGCAAATACCCTAGTTCTGTAAGGTGTCAGTCACAAATGTGAAACCTCTAAGAAATTATTAACAAAGCAGTATTTTTAGAAAGAAAATACTCAGGCACCTTTACTATTTGATAAAACAATTAATTATGTTTCTTTCCTCAAGAGAAGCAAGTTAAAAACACAGCTTTTTTTTTTTTTTGTTCATTTCTGAAAGTGCTTGAATGTTAGCAGTGACAGAAGCCAAAACCACCTAAGATTTCTCAGACGAATGTTAAGCTTTTAGAACAACTTCACATCTAAACACGTACAAAAAATTAAAAAACTAGAGTGAACAGAAGAACTTCTTTTAAGGTCAGATAATGGCTCCATGTTGAAATTCATAAGTAGACCATGTCTCTGGTATGTCTATGATCCCAAGGAAGAAACAAAAGAACATTACTGTATAATTTGTACCAAGTTCCCAGCCTCTTATGTTCCACAAATTTCACACTCTTTTTGATTTAGTGCATGCCTAGATGATCTATGTTATGTCTGTTTCCCTTAGATCTTCATAACTGTGTCTCACCTGAACAAAAGTTGCTGTTACACAGACTTCACACACACTTGAAAGTGTAGATTCTAAATAATACTCAAGTTGTATTTTTTTCAT
Source organism: Syrrhaptes paradoxus (assembly GCA_013400615.1). Classification (NCBI taxonomy): domain Eukaryota; kingdom Metazoa; phylum Chordata; class Aves; order Pterocliformes; family Pteroclidae; genus Syrrhaptes; species Syrrhaptes paradoxus. The sequence continues at coordinate 36,130 of VZTO01020716.1, forward strand.
CCTCAATGTTTTTTTGGCATTTGATTCCCCAAACTTAAATTTTTAGTTTCATAGGCACTTCTCTAAGTATATTTTCTCCCACAGCTAGGCAAAAGCCGTCAGTTTCTATATCATAACAAAACTTTGGTTTACCTGTTGTTACACACACCAGCTGTCATTGAAGGTTTAACTTCTTCAAAGGCATAGTTAGCTTCCCACTCTTAGACAGTGAGTTTGGCATAACATCTATTCTCTTCTAGATGAAAAATTGTCTTTCTCTTATTCCTTTCCCATCAACCAAGCTTTTATTTGTTGTCCTATACTGTCTTCCTATCTCATTTCTTTTCTTCTTCCTTTTCTCACATTGTCAACTCAAGCCTGCCAGTCAGTTTTACTACTACTTTTTTATTTTCCTGTGGTACATTGGCTTTGCCTAAAGATCTGAAAGTAGATTGTCTCCTTTGGCAGATCAGATATACATCCTCTGACTTTCATAATTCCTTTGGATGTTTATGGGAATCTCCTATGTTGGAAGGACTCAGGGTCATGCCATATAACCATAGAGTGGGACTGTAACTGACTAGGGCATTACAGAATGTTATGTTATGCTTATGTTATATTTTTTATGTTACCTATGTTATCAATTATACTACATATTGGACCAAATAGTCACACCACTTTTCTTTTGTCCTTACGGTTTTTCAGTCATACTGGTATCAATTGTAAATTCCCAGCAACTTCAATAGGGGCAGGTTTTCATTTCTGTTAATCTAGTTGAGATAAGGCAGGTTAGACAATAGTTATGTGGCTGCTATTAGATGACTGACTGAATAAACTGAGACCAGTTCAGTCTATGACAAGCTTAGAAAAGTCATAAGACACCTGTCAGTGAGGTCAACAGAAAGTCTGTGGCCTTTACAAATAATGGCAAGAGCTTATTTACTGGTCCACAAGTTCCTAATACAGGCACTGGCCCAGAACTAGAAATACGTTAGTGCTTGCTATAGATTTTACGGATCTGCTTCTTAACCATAACTTCTGAAAACTGAGCTATGTAAACACAAAAAACTACACATGGAAATTTCTGGGAAAAAATTATATGGACTACATTTGAATACCTTTGCTTTTTGCAGACATTAGAGTTGGTCCTTTTCTTGTCATTTCAGTATTAAGCAATAATAATTTACCAGAATGGCCTGTTGATCTAAAAGTAAATAAAGTCCTGAGATTAAACTATTTTATTTTAGCTCTGTTGTGGGTTCTTCTCAGAAAGGATAATATCCTTGTCAGTTGAATGTGTATGGTCCTACTGAGCAGGGTGGTGGATGGATTTAAGAGGAAACCTGAGTGGAGTTCCCTGGAAAAAGTGAATCCCTAAGGGCAACACGGTTGGGAAATTTAATTGTTCTACAGGTTCTACAATATTCTGTTCTGTTTTACAATATCCAAGACATAAAAGTTACTACTTCAGCTAGTAAACTAACTAGTTAAGAGAAACTGCCAATATATATTTTAAGATCTGTTAAGGAAGACTTAGCTATATGGACTGGTCACTAACACAATGATTTAGTTTTGCAGTTGACCTTCTGTTAAAATTAACACAACCTTGCTGTTTATTGACAAAATCTATTGACAAAAAAAAAGCAATTCATAAGCTAACAGCAGCTGAGAAAACTTCATTATTTTATTCTAAATAGGATTTCCAGAAGTCTAAAATTAGATCGCTAAAACTATACAGCGTTTAAGTGATCTGATTTATAAGAACACTTGAACAACTGTCAGATAACAGTAGAGCTCATGGAACTTCAGGAAAGTTAATTAAGAGCAGGATTCAGCCTATTCAGATGTAATAAAGTTTAATTGCATTCCCTGCAGCAAATATAAATTTTCATTTTTCTATGCTGTATATTGGAAATATTTGGATGATCTTACCTCCAAGGGTGTTAGTGGCTGCCGTTCTAATAATGTTCTTCATCCCTGTAGTACTTTAAAGTGCTGGTTTTTTGTTTTGGTTTTGTTTTGATTTGTTTTTGATATGGCCGCCATGATCTTGCTGCTTGCTTTCATGGTGGTAGCAAACACCATCTTGCCCTTTGTTTTCATGGATCTACTAGCTGTAATAAATCAGCTCAGACATTTTAGAATATAATGAAGCACACTAGATAAATTATGGAAAAACTTTTTTTGCTATCTATTGCCAAGTTTTGGTCAATAGGATTGATACAAAGAAATTTAACACTGCTGCAAGGAGTTCTCAAGTCTGAAACACACTGTTTCGTGTTCATTAAGATTCCAAGTTCTTTTTCCCTTTTCCTTCATTGTAATTATATCTATATACCACAGAAACCCTTTTTAGAGTGTGTTTGCTTTCCCTGACTGGATTCAGATGAAAAGCTGCCTTTCTCTGTGGGCTGATTTTTTTCTCCTGTCTAATCAGCAGCACGGCCTGAATCCTAATTACGGGTTAGAAACTTAATGAATGAACTTCAAGAATATTAATTTAATGCTTGAAACACCAGCAAATAGAGTGAATGTTTTATTAGGGGCTTGCTTTGTGTAGTCTGCTTTTAGTGGTATTAGAATTTAAGGTTTAAAAGGAGAACATACTGAAAAACAACATTTAATCTTCAATGAGAGCAAATTAGTAGACACTTAAAGAAATATGAAGGTGAATTAAAGGGGGGGGGGGATGAAGGTAGCTGTAATAAACCCATGATTTTACAAGTAATATTGTCACATTTCTTTTTTACCTACAACACTAAAATCTAAGACACAAGAATGTATGTTGCTGATAATTTTTCAGGTAAAATTCATTATTCAAGTGGATTCAAGTTCAGTTCATGTTTGGTGAACAGTCGACTTACAGCCGCAGTCTTGGTGTCCAGTGAAGGATCTGGTTTTTCTTCTAAGTATAGTACAGCTGATGAGAACAAGCTGGTGCTTTTGTATACCTCCAGAAGGAGATTCTGTGTGTTCCTCTAGTTTGAGTTTAAACTTAGGTGAATATCTCCCTCTATGGGCATTCAGAAACGTTCATTGAGATAAGGGCATTTATTGGCCCTATTGGTAGCTGAGATAGGTACAATGCCCAGACACCTTCTACCCCAACATGAATTTTTCTATGCTGTCTTTCAACACCAAGTCTGTAAACACAGGCTTTTTACTCAAAAGACAATTTACTGGCCTCCTCACTGAAGCCTGTTTGTTTCTTTACAAGGATTCCAAAGAAAAAACCTTATTAGTATAAAAAACTCTGAAATATTTTGATACAGCTCCCTTCTCTCTCTGTCTTTTCTTTTAAACATTGGTATAGGAGGTTCATGCACTTTTTTTTTGCTTGTTTTTATAGATTTTTTTTAAAGAGCAGGGAAAAAAAAAACTTTGTTTTTATGGTGGTTGATGAAAAAGGAAAAGGAAGAGAAGAAATATGATATGTCAATACTTGGCTACCGCCAGCTTTAGAACTTGAACAGACAATAGCAGGACTAACAGTGAGATCTTAGAAGTTCCACAAATACCTTTCATTAAGCATCCTCAGCACTTGTATCTGTTCTCTTGGAGAACTTCCTGGTCACTATAAAAAAAAATATCTCTTTTCTGTTTAGTTTCAGAGGTCTTTTTGAGGAAAAAAATAGCATAATATGCATAGCACAGAGATTATCTTGTTCATTTGTGCCTAGTCAAGATACAAGGACCAAGGAGGGTCTATGCAAAATGATTAAAAATTTGGACTGAATGAATGCTTACCCTGGGAAAAGTTTGGAAAGGAAATAAGCTTATGCCTACAGAACTCAAACATATTCATTGACTAATGGGAGTTAAAATAGACTTAAATTGTGGTTTTTCTCTGCAGAGAAACTTCAGTCCCATGCGTTTCATTTAATTAGTGCTGATCCATCTTTCCTGAAGAATAGGAAGGATTTGTCTTTTTCTTTAATGGCTTTACTTTTCAATTTCATTCTACAGATAGAAGGAAGAAAAGAATAAAACTCTTAAAACACTCAATCATTGTTAAAAAATATGAAAATGTAAACATTCCTACAGCTATGTTCTTGCAATCCCACTGTGGAATTTTACTCTTGACTGGATTAACCAAACCTATTCAGTCGGATTTCCATTCAAGTTTTTCATAAATTTGTCTTCTCTCCAATACAATTATCCTATCCCTCTGATATAATTTAAACCCTCAAAGTCTATTAATAATGCACAAAGAAGTCTGTGAGCTGCCTTTGACCTTCTAACCAGATCAGATAAATGTTTCCAGATAAACTGAATGTTTTCCTTCAACTTGAGTCCATAGATTTATAGGATTTACTGCAGATGGACAGTAAGACACTTCAAACACAACCATGACACAATTTGAACTGCATCTATCTGCATCTAATCTGTCCCACTGTCTTGAGCAATCATGCGTATTTGCTTCTTTCAGGTGATGTTGAATTTTTTCTACTTGTTTAAAGTTTTTTCACATTCTGCTCCTCTCAAAAGAGCTCTTTTTTTCTGTATCCTCCCTAGAAAATAATATCCATGCTCTAAAGTCAATGGACTCTCCAAAACTGGTTAATATTAAACAAAATTGAAAATAACTTTTTATTACAATTGATTGAAAATAGAACAGTATTCATGATTATCTAAGTCAGGGGAGAGAAAATATAAGCTGAGTTAATAAATAGATAATGTGGTCCTTTTGAAAACTGTTATGATTCAAGTATCCAGATTCTTATAAAAAACAGCTGTTGAAAAGACTAACCATAAAACTATCAGTGTTTACAAGATTTTTATTATACAAAACTAATGGCTCCCTTGGTTTTAATGCACTGCAAAACAGAGTCTTTCCTATCCCTTATGAACACAAAGCACATCTCCCTAAAGGGACTTTTCTTCCTACAAGCTATCAATGCAATCAAAACTAGTGATGCATTTTATTACATTACTGCTTCTTGAAGAAATGTGTTTTTATTGTAATATTTCATAAAGATCTCCTGCTGGCAACGTAAAAAGTAACTATGTAATAAAGTTTAGTAGTGTATTCTTGCAAATCCAATTAAAAAAATGTATAGTAGGCTAGTAAATACAGTTTCTGTTTTTAAGCTTACCACTAAAAAAAATATATCTTAGGGCTCCACTACTGAAAACAGCTTCCACCATTCTTTTTTTTACGTTGTGCATCTCTTGTTTCCTCACCAGAAAAAAAAAAAAAAAGATTTGAAGGATGTTCTTGCTGAAAACTGCAAAAGAGCTTGAAAGTCTTCTATGATCTAAAATAAGCTTGGTATGTCTGCTATACTGGACATACACAAAACATATACATTTATAAACACCATATTAATGCAACAATGCATTGATGCACAATTAACAGAATCAGAAAATTTTGTCATGAAAATTACAATCAAAAATTATAAAACTTTCTAAAACATATAAATCCATTTTTAAGAATAAAAAACAATGGAAATATCCACAGAGGTTTATTTTAGCCTACTAAGGTTTATCTTCCTCTGTAATATCTACTCTCGGTAGAAATAAAGGATTACTTTAGAGGGCAATTAAGAACAGGAACACAATTCAGAGCCTTTGATGTTTTGCATACAGAAGCAAATAACAACACTGTTTGCTCTTACACATATAAGTAGATTTGTGCAGCAAAACAATTGGTGCTGAGAACCTAATGTTCACACCATGTACATTTATAAGGTTTTTACTTCACATTATATCTAGTCTGGCCTCACAGGTTGAACGCCTGTTAGTAGTTGGAGGGCATTAAGCACAATTCTGTAGTTCATCTTTCAATTTATTTTAATCCGAAACACGTCCAGTCTACATGGTCTGAGAGGGTTCAACAAATGTTACAACGGAGAACAATCAGGACATTCATTTCAAAAGCAAACTCTTAATTCTCACTAACCATTGATGTAGATGCACTGTGAATTTCTTAAAAGTGTGCTTTTGGTTAGATAGCTAAGGGAATAGTTTAATAGCACCACATGTAGGATGATGTTTTGGGCTTGCATGGCAAGGTTTTGGTAGCAGGGTGGCTTACAGGGGTGGCTTCTGTGAGAACCTGATAGATAAGTTCCTCCATGTCCAACAGAGCCAGTGCCAGCCAGCTCGAAGGTGTACCCACTGCTGGCAAACGCTGAGCCTATCAGTGATGCTGGTAGCACCTCTGTGATATGTATTTACGAAAGGATAAAAATGCTGCACAACAGCAGTTGGGAGAGAGGAGTGAGAACATTTGAGAGAAACAGCTCTGCAGACACCAAGTCCAGTGAAGGAGGGGAGGATGATCTCCAGGCACTGGAGCAGAGATTCCCCTGCAGCCCATGGTGAGGCAGCTGTGACCCTGCAGCCATGGAGGGTAACAGTGTGGCAGAGATACACCTGGAGCCTGGGAAGGACCCCACACCAAAGTGGGTGGATGTGCCTGAAGGAAGCTGTGACTCCATGGGAAGCCCATTCTGGAGCAGCCTCCTGGTGGGACCTGTGGAGCCGTGGGGAGAGAGAGGAGCCCAGGCTGGAGCAGGTTTGCTGGCAGGAGCTGTGACCCCGTGGGGGACCCATGCTGGGGCAGTTCATGAAAACTGCAGCCTGTGGGAAGGACTTACGCTGAAGAAGTTCATAGAAGACTGCCTGCCATGGGAAGGGCCCCAGCCTGGAGCAGAGGAAGAGAGTGAGGAGTCCTCCCAGTTAGGAAGCAGGAGCAGCAGAGACAACACGTGAGGAACTGACCACAACTCCCATTCCCTGTCCACCTGCATTGGGAAGAAGGAGCTAGAGAAAATCAGAAGTAATCTTGAGCCCAGAAAGAAGGGATGGGTGGAGGGAAAGTGTTTTAAGATTTAGGTTTTATTTCTTATGACCTTACACTGATTTGATTAGTAATAAATTAAATTAATTTTCCCCATATTGAGGCTGTTTTGCCCATGGCAGTCTTTTGCCTTTGACAGTAACTTCTGAGTGATCTCTCCTTGTTTTTGTCTCAACCCACAAGCCTTCAGTTATATTTTCTCTCTCCTGTCTAGCTGATAGTGTGGCTTTGGTAGGCCCCTGGCACCCAGTGAGGGTCAACCCACCACAGATTAATATCTAACCTATAGAAAATACAACGTTTTTTGTCTTGTGAGGTTTTTAGTTTGGGGTGTTTTGGTTTTGCGGATTTTTTTTTTTAAGAGAGATTTTATTGTAACTAGAAATCACTTTTGTCAAGGGAAGAGCATTTATCCACTATAATGATCTGAAATCTGTTCTTAAACACAAATCTGCTCCAATTGGCTCTGGACACTAACTTTCTCAGCTGTCCTCCTTAGGATAATTGGGCAATTAGCCTTTGTCTCTCAGACTAATTACCAGCTCAGCCTACCTGGCTGTTTCTCAAAGAAACCCAGACAACCACAGGGAGACAAAATAGGAAAATGTAGCCTTCCATGAACTTCAAACATATACATACCATTTACAGGGCTACCCTCTCACAACCCATTTGCAGTGAAGGAACAGACCAGAGCACTTGACCACAGGAGTCTATGGGGAAGTTGACAACAATTATCTGATTAGATGTAACTTTCTGCCACATGCAAATACTAGTAGCTCCTCATCCTGCTCCAAGTCTGGGCAGGAACAGCTCAGATGTAGAGAGGTCTGGTGGCAATGCATGTGAGTGTGTGTTTGGGGGTAGTGAAGTGACTTTAGAGTATTAGAATATGAGTCTGACAATAGAGGATAATATAGAAAGGGGGGGGTAAGGAAATCAGAAGAGGCTATGTTCCTTCATGGATACATGTGCATCATTCCCTGTGGAGCTGAGAGAAGCTGCTATTGCTGAGGGGAAAAAAAAAAAAAAAAAGCAGGATCCTTCTCCCTTCCTGCACTCACTGATCAAAGACAGTGTTCGGGAATACTTATAAATTGGAGAGAACAACAAAATAAGTTCTGACAGAAGAGCAGGTCCTACCTAAAGATTTCTGTATTTTCTTTTCCACTTCTAGTTCTTCACTCCCAACAATAATTTGTCAGAAAAAGTTAGCTATATGCAAGTATTTCTCTTAGTATCACTTACTTATAAAATACAGTACATGTAGCTCACCAGCATAGATAGCATTTTTGAATATCACAATAAAACTTAGTCAGTATTATGTAGATGTGCATGGGGATATTGCCCACAGGAGGTACGAAGAAATAATAATGAATAGGTTGGCTAACCTTGTTGTTGCTTTAGAAAAATGGAGTTCCTTTGTGTTTTTCTTCCCACATTGGCTATATGAAGCTTCTGTTGTATATGTGCCTGCATTTCATATATGCAATGGAAAAGTAAGTCAATTCAGCCTACAGCTTTCCAAACTGAGGGATTTTTTATTTGCTTTTTTTTTTCCTTTCAATGGTGCACTTTAGATCTTCAAAGTGCTCCACTACACAGCAGTGGTTCAATAACATCATAAACCCCTGCAGAGTAGGGCAAGTTGCATGCTTCAACAAGTAGGGCAGAGGAGAGGAGCTCTCACGGAGAGTACTGCAGAATTCTCCAAGTGGCTAAAGACAGAGTTCAGGAACCCTCACACTCCTTGAGGAATGCATTGCAGAAACCGATGAGCTTTTCCATGAATTTTATGGACTGCTGAGGTGAGAGTAGCGAGAAGAGGTCATCTTTTCTAATGTTCTTCATGCTGTTTTGCCACTGAGATTGCATTCAATTACTTGGTTTGCTCATTGTAAGCCAGTGGGCTGAAACACGGGTGAGGTCATGGTTTGTAATAGTATATGGATCGATGCTTGCGATTTAGAAACTGGCAAATTGGGTTAAAAGATGCTATAAAGTGTGTGTCTGAGGAAAATAGATGGCTTATTTGCTCTTTTTCCTACAATATCAGTGTGCAGGACGTTTTTGTTGGTTGGGTTTTGTTTTTTGTTTTTTTTTTTTTTCAGAAGTGATGAAAGAGAAGTGGAGTCGAAAGTTAATATATAATACTTCTGTTTAACATAAATACAATTGATAATGGAACTGTATGATTACTAAACTTGTAAACTAAACTTCTTCAAGCTGACATAATAGACTGCATGTGAACTTTGTATTTTGTCATGCTGGTTAATTTTAGCTTATGCTTAATCAAGAGAGATGCTCAATCCCCATTGTCATTTTATACCCTCATCAAATTGCCATGTTAGTCAGTCCAGTGTGATGAGTATGACTGGAGATCACAGGTCTCTAGGAACAAAATGAGGTAGACATATTCTTTAGGTGTGGATCCTCTGTCTCCAAGAGCTTGGATCTTGTAATTGAGTTTGCAACATTTCACGACTCTTGAAGTCACTGCTGGAGCTGAGTCCCCAAGGCCTTTGCTTGCATAGCTTTATTATCATTGCACTGAATTCTAAAGAGATGGTTTATCTCACCCTTGAGACACACATATTAAAACAAAAATAAGCAAACACTGCACACATTTCTTTGCCTAAGTTTTAATAAGTTTGGGGGATCAGACCCAGCCAGCATGGGTTCATGAAGGGCAGGTCCTGTTTGACCAACCTGATCTCCTTTTATGATCTAGTGACCCATCTGCTGGATGAGGGAAAGGCTGTTGATGTGGCCTACCTAGACTTCAGCAAAGCCTTTGACACTGTCTCCCACAGTATTCTCCTGAAGAAGCTGGCAGCCCGTGGCTTGGATGGGTACACTCTTGGCTGAGTAAGGAGCTGGCTGGAGGGCCGGGCTCAGAGAGTGGTGGTAAATGGAGTTAAATCCAGCTGGCGACCGGTCATGAGTGGTGTTCCCCAGGGGTCGGTGCTGGGGCCTGTCCTCTTCAATATCTTTATTGATGACCTGGATGAGGGCATTGAGTGCACCCTCAGTAAGTTCGCAGATGACACCAAATTGGCTGGGAGTGTGGATCTGCCTGAGGGTAGCGAGGCCCTACAGAGGGATCTGGACAGGCTGGAGAGCTGGGCTGAAGCCAATGGAATGAGGTTCAACAAGACCAAATGCCGGGTCCTGCACTTCGGCTACAACAACCCCGGTCGACGCTACAGGCTTGGGGCGGAGTGGCTGGAAGACTGCGTAGAGGAAATGGACCTGGGGGTATTGATTGATGCTCGGCTGAACATGAGCCGACAGTGTGCCCGGGTGGCCAAGAAGGCCAACGGCATCCTGGCTTGCATCAAAAACAGTGTTACTAGCAGGAACAGGGAGGTAATTGTCCCCCTGTACTCGGCACTGGTGAGGCCGCACCTCGAGTACTGTGTTCAGTTTTGGGCCCCTCACTGCAAGAAAGACATTGAGGCCCTGGAACGTGTTCAGAGGAGGGCTACGAAGCTGGTGAGGGGTCTGGAGCACAGGCCTTATGAGGAGCGGCTGAGGGAGCTGGGATTGTTCAGCCTGGAGAAGAGGAGGCTCAGGGGAGACCTTATTGCTCTCTATAACTTCCTGAAGGGAGGTTGTAGTGAGCTAGGGGTCGGCCTTTTCTCTCGTGTAGACAGTGATAGAACTAGAGGCAATGGTTTCAAATTGCGCCAGGGGAGATTCAGGCTGGACATTAGGAAATATTACTTCTCGGGAAGGGTAGTCAGGCACTGGAATGCACTGCCCAGGGAGGTGGTGGAGTCACCGACCATGGGGGTGTTCAATAAATGTCTGGATGTTGTGTTGAGGGATATGATTTAGTTGGGAAGTATTGGATATGGTTGGACTGGATGACCCTCTAGGTCTTTTCCAACCTTATAATTCTGTGATTCTGAGATTCTGTGAATATGGTTTCTGGACTATGCTGCTAAGAGCTGGAGATAAATTTTCTAGCCTAATCAGTCTTGTTTATCAATCTCACAGCTTACTCTCTCAATTCTAAAGACTTTATGTCTTCTCCTCCCCTTCCACAAAACCGTATTGTCTTTTCTTTCCTTTTCCATTCCAAAACTGTGTCATGTTTGCTTCAATGACTAATATGATTCTCTCCTGCCCTGAATGTCTTCTTCATGTATATGATAATTTCCATTATCCAAAACCCACTTAGTGGAGATGAATAAGAGAAAACTCGTTCTGTAGGGTTTCCCTAAATAGAACAAACACTAATTTTACAACATTATGGTCTATATCCCTGACAGCAGTGCTGACTTTCTATTCAGGTGGCAAAATTTAAAAAACAAATAACAAATAACCAAAAAATAAACAAATAACAATAAACAAAAACCAAAAAACAAAGAAATGAACCAAACCAAACAAAACCAATCAAAACCCTCAGCCTTCTTAAAATTATTTTTATTATGTTAAGTGAAGAGAGATCTTTTATACAAGCATAGTAATGTGTGCTAATTTACTACATGTGCGAACTGGTCAATACAGCCTGGAGTCCTGTTCCAGATGACTTGAAACATCTTTTCACTGACCGTCAGTGAGTCATTGAGGAGTACATAAACTGATCCATCTCTCCGCTCTTAAAATTTCCCACAGGTAGTAATTTAGATCCTGCTTGAGCCAGAGATTCTTCAAACTGCTTGCTTAACAGCTACATATCTGCTAATTTGCCTAATCCCTCTTTAAAGCTGTTTTGGTCCCCACAGGATCCTACTGCAAGAATGTCCACAATTAAATTATGACTTTAATGAAAAAGTAGTACTTCATGTTTTTATTGAATCTGCTACCCAAAAAACTGAGCAGTGAGCCACCAAGACATACAACTATTTCTGTTATATTATTAGTCATGCTTTAGACTCCCTCCAGTTTTCCATGCTGAAAAGGGATCTACGATTCTCACAGCAGCTGTGATTCTGAGAGGCATATTTCCCTCTCTTATCCCTTTTCATGCTTTGGTATGTTTTCTTAAAGACCATTTACAGTATTAAAGGAAATGGTGTACCATGCATTTACAGAGGAGCAGTATGATATTTTCTATTTCTCTTTTCCTTTTTTAATAACTTCTCATAATCTATTTGCTATTTTGACTGCAATGCAACATTGAGCTGATGTTCTCAGAGATCTGACAACAACATGATAACTAGAAATATGTCACTGTATAGATCTACTTACAATACATTTATTCAAATACACTTAATAATGAATTTTGTCTGCTCAATCTCATGTTATTCTTCTGAACATCTTCAGTCCACTTTAGGCTTGACTATCCTGAATATTACTGTATCCTTAGTAAGATATGCGATCATTCTATTCACTCCTTCTTCCAGGTCACTTATCAACCTATTGAACTGTGCAGGCTCCTGTGCAGATTCGCCAAACCCTCATAACTAGTAGTTCGCATAGTGTTGCGTTCTCTTTGTTTCCCTTATGACAAGGAAGCTACATCTGGTGATCAAAATTCATAATAGAAAAGCTCGCTTATTATTTACAGAAAGCCTTTTCACTGCAGTAAATATAATCCTCTAATGTATTCAGATACTCTGTTAATAACCAGGACCTCTACAGTCTCTCAAAGTGTCCAGGGAAACAAGGTAATTAAATTATATTTCAATGTTATATGTTGTGAATATCATGCATATCATGTGATTACTGTATACCTCCGAGAAGATTATCTGTTACTGTAGTGGGTTAAGCAGAGGGGAGCTAATTTTTTTTTTTCCCTTTTCTCCCTTCTCTTCATAAATAGCTAGCAAGAAGCTATGTTTTGAATTCCTGCTCAGGAGAAAAGCTGATAAGAAGAGAACATTTATAGTTATTTCTAGGATACCCTCAAGGACAAATACATTCGGTCTCTCTTCTCCCCATAGACAGAGGGAGGGGG
>VZTO01020717.1:19588-52394 GCA_013400615.1 Syrrhaptes paradoxus
AAAAAAAAAAAAAAAAAAAAAAAAAAAAAAAAAAAAAAAAAAAAGAAGCACCGATTCCGGTTTTCCTTCCGTGTATAGAGACCGAAGCTTTTAAGGTACGGATGGTAACCCGTGGCAGGATGAGATCCGACCCATCGCTCTCCAGCTCGTTCACATTATGCCCATCAGACATTTTCTAAACAGAATAAAACACCCGGCGGCTCTTAATTTTTAAGCATTGTTGACGTTGCTGTGTCCCCCCGGTTTTGCAGGCAGGGACCCCAGTTCACAACCTCCCGGTGCCAGCAGCAGCTCACCGTCGCGTTTCGGAGCGCGGGGTGTATCCATGTGTTTTAAACTCAGATAAGTTCTGTACCTCTCATCTTTTTTTTCTTCCTTACTGCTTTCATTCTTGCTTATGCACTTTTCCCCTCCACAGAACCATATTAAAAGACAAAGATTGAGAACCCAGGAAGATTATATCAAATTGTAAAATAGCAACAACAACAAAACCTCATTGGTGAATAGCTGTTACTCGCACGGGGTTATTTTTTAGAGGCTTTACCCAGACAGACATAATTAGCCAACCGGCATCACGATGCTAATAGAGATATTTACCGCTTCAGAGTGTATTTGCAGTGTTGTGAAACGCTCCAGTGACTTTCTTTTGTTCTGGAAAAAAAGTAGCTGGGATTATTTATTTTTTTTTCCCCCCTTCTGCGATGCAGCAGAGATGTGGGACAGGACCCCCTGTGCTCCCCACTGCGCTCCCCTCAGCTGCTGCCAGCTCAGTGGTACCCGACCGATGCCTGCATCCCTCTTTAATTCCCCAAATTGTCTTGATTTCACCCAGCTTGCCAGCAGACAGCGACAGGGCTTGTTTCTCTAAATAACTTGTCAGCCGGACAAGGGAGAGGGGAAGGCTGTGCGCAGGTAATGCTTTAATCACCCTTTTAATTGTGCTTTCCCGCTAGGAACCAGCCCAGCTCCAGCTCGAACCCTGGAGATGGCCCAGCTGCCACCACGACTCGTCGTGCAAGCTGGGTTTTCTTGGGATAACTCGGTCCCCTGGGTAAAATTCCCATCTTTTTCTCCTCCTTCCACCGAGATAGCTTGATGCCGTCACTTCCAAAAACATCGAGTGACGGCACCTGGCTGCGGACGGGACAGCCTGTGCCTGCGGGAGTCGGGGAAGTGCCTCATTTGGGTTTATATTTGACCCATGGAGGAAAACACAAAGAAAAAAAAATCCTTATTTTTTTCTTAATGCTTTCTTCCTGTAAGGCACCACACACCCAGTTATTGACAGGGTAATTATATACCTGAGGAGTGTTTGTTTAGAAAAGAAGTGTGATTCACGGCTGCCGGGCCTGCCACCGGAGCTGGAAAGGGTTAACAACCTAAAATTATATCGGTCCAACCGGAGAACCATAAACAGGAAGTTCACCAGAAAAAAATTTAAATTTAAACCTGGTGACTCAGGTTGGCTTGAGCTCCCGGAGCCGCTCGGGAGGTATGGACAGGTTGCAGCCTCGGCTTATTACCGGCGGCTAATTACACCGTTGGTTCCAAAACAGCGAAGACGGGCAGGAGCGGGGCCGGGAGGGAGCAGGGCGTCGGATAATCATGGTTTTGCTCCGTCCGCGTGGCTGGCGGGTCGCTTCGTCACCAGCACTTTCTCCCATCGCGTGGCGTTGCTCGTAGCTGGGTTTTACAGCACGTTAACGCTAATAAAAAATGTTTCCGATCGGTGCAGGGGAACCTGTAAGTAAAGCTGATGAGAAATAAACAGAACCAGGCAGGCGTTTGCTGGCCAGCAGTGGGAAAATCAAACCTGCGAGGCGGTGGGACCAGTGGCCAAACCAGAGTCCAAAAATGCAGTTTAGTTGCTTAGACTTTGGAGAAAAGGATGAGAATTTGGGCAGGTCCGAGAGGGGACTTGAGCACCTTCCCCAGGGGTGGGATGCAGGTGAGCTCTAGGGATGCTCCAGGTGAGACATCTCTGGGAAAAGACGCTTGGGTTTCAATATGGAACCAAAGTTTTCTTTTTAGTTAAAGCAGTGTGATGCAGAAAGCATCGGGAGATTTTTTATGAGATGCTTTAACCCAGCAGCACCTCTAGGTTGGTATTAAACACATTGAAAACAGCCCTTGAACTCCTGGATTTTTATCATATCAAAGTGAAAGAAATCTAATTCTTAGGACGGCTGCGTGGCTGTAACCGCCTGACCCAGCCGCCCTTACATATGTCGTGTAAATTGTTCTGAGTACTCTTCACCTTCGCGCTAGCTCGCGTGGCAGTTCAGGTAACCCAGATTTTACTAGCAACCATATTAAAGATTTTAAGAATGAAGGCTGTTCTGCTGGCAGGTGAGCCGCTCCTACAGCTGTTGTAGCCGAGAAATCCTTTGAAGCAGCTCGCAGCTCCAGACACTCGGGTTGTTACTTTTATTAATATCCTCTTTCTAAATATTTACAGGGTTTAGGTTGGTTTTTTTTTTTCCTTCCCTTTGTATTTGTTTTTAAACATAGCGTGTTCTTCAGCCGTTTTATTTTGCCAAGGAACGCCTGGAGCATCCATCGCATTTATCTGCTGGATGAGGACGCTGGGGAAAGGGACGTGCTGGAGGTGGGGGTGCTGGCCTTGGGGGACACCCCGGCTCTCAGAGGGGGAGCACGCTGCACAGAAAGGGGTGCTGCTGCCCCAGGACAAACCCCAAAACCCATCAGCGAGGACAAGACCCGCGGGGCTGGGCTGTTTGAGGGCAGCATGGTTTGCTTACACATTCTCTCTTCTCTCTTTTCCAGGATACCGTTCAAGATCGGGCAGCCCAAGAAACAGATTGTACCCAAGACAGTGAGTAAACCAGTTTCCCCTTTTTTAGATCCAGCCTTTGATCATGTGGCTGATGAGTCAAGCCGGCACTTTTGACTCGTCCCATTTTGCGAGCGTGTGCGTGTGCGCGCGCGTGGGAGGGAGATGGGAGCGAGCAGAACCTGTTGCCGCGTGTGACCAGCGCTCGGTTCCTCGTGCGAGGAGTGAGGGGGAGCCCCAAACCGGGGAGAGTATTTTGGTTTGGGATCTGTTTCTTGGGAATTTTTTTTTTTTTTTTTGGGAAGGAGGATGGTGGTGAGGGGAAGAGCTCTTTGGGTCTGGCACAGTTTTCCTCGGAGATGGCTGAACGGGCTTCCTTCCTTCCTTCCTTCTTTCAGCAATGGCTTGTTTGTTCATCCTTTCTGAGCAGATGGAGGAGGAGGAGTGGTTCAGATCGCTGAATATAACTGTTTCCAAAGAAAGGCTTATAAGCTGAGATGCTTAGTGCTCGGGCGTGAATTAATTTGTGCTGCACAGCATTTGCTTTAAAAGCAAATTAAAAAAGCATTTTGTATTCTCGTGGATTTGAGACTCCTATCCCGAGCGCTGTTGCTTGCAGCTGGTTGTGGTATTTTCCCTTCTTAAGCAGATGGGCTTTGCCTTTGTCCTGGGCAAAAAAAAAAGCTGTGGGACCCCACAGTAGCTGTCCCTAAAAACTAGCCTGCATACCTGCTCTAAAATAAGTGCCCCGACGGCGAGCGTGGTGGAGACCTCGTCTGTATAACGGCGTTGGTGACCTAATCCCTTGAACAGACTGACACCTCTGATCCTTCCTCTCTGGGACACTCATCACGGCCAATTCCGCTGGATGCGTGGGCATTTGTGTTTACGGGGCAGTTTCTCCTTGGGACATGACATTTTCCCCTGGAAGCAGAGGGCTAATTCTGCCACTCCCTTTATGGCTCGATTCTCGTGTTTTATTTTAAAGGATTCGGTCGTTGTCTGCTGCCGGAGAGCAGCAATTTTCTGTAACAGCTCCAAACTGTCAGTACAAAATTTGAGCCAGGCAGGAGATGAAGAACAAGGACTGATAAAATCCCTCGATGGTTTTTGCTTGTCTTCAGCTGCCCCTTTCCCAGGGGCTGGCGACCAGCCGGCAGAAGGTGAGGCAGCCCACCAGCCTCAGGTCTTCACACCCATTCCCTTTGGTTTCAGGAGCCCCCCCGTTGCCTTGCTCCATGAGATTTTGTCTTTCCAACACCGGGGTCCTTCCAGGCTGTTGTAAGAACCAACTGCTCTGCAGTCTTGGCTGGCTTTCTTGGACGTTTCCATCTCACCCATTCTCACATCCGTGTTGACTAGATTTTCTCTCTTGCTGCTTTTCCTCCACTCCTGCCCCATTTGGTGTTGGAGGGGTTTGTCGGAAAGCCCTTCCCTCCCCTGTGCCGTGCTCTGTGGCTGCTGAACTCCATCCCCAAGCTGCGGCAGGAGCTGGGGCTCCGTGCAGATGAATGGTTGCACCTTGGAGAGCTTGTCTTCTCCTGAGCCATGGTATGTGCAGTTCTGCGGCAGTTGGCAGGCATTGCTTTTCTATAGATCTGTATGTGTGTGTGTGCATTAAATAGAACAGCTCAGAATATCCACCAGGCAGAGGCTCATTCAGCGGCACAAGTGTTTCCAGGCCTTTTCCCTTTCCTTCCTTCCTTCCTTCCCCCTCTTCCTCACTCCCCCAAGAAGAACAATAAGTTTTTGTGTCAACAACTCAATAGCTCAGAGTCGGATGCTGATTTTTAAACGGCTTCCACTTGCCGTGTGATGATGATGATGATGATGATGATGATACTCTCCAGGCAGTAGATCCGTGGAAAGCAGAAAACAGGAAGCCCAAAGCTTTGCAGCCTCACAGTAAGTGTGAAGTGCAGCTCTTCAAAGCAGAACAAACGGCAGGAAACCACCCGTGTCCCCTGGGGGCGAGGCGTTCGGCGTCGCGCTGTGGAAGTGTCGGGGCTGCTTTGTAGCTTGAGCGAGCTGGAGGCCCCCAACTTTCCCTCCCAGTTGCAGGCCAAAGCATTCCATCTGTGCGGGCTTTTTGGGAACAGCGGTAGCAGCCGAGGTTTGTGATATTCCAGATGTTGGCCTCTGGAGCCCGCTGCAGGAAGTGGGAAGGTGTGGCATCTCCAGGGTTGCATCCCAAGCCCATCAGAAGGGAAGTGGTTGTGGGTAGAGGATCTCCCACTCGCAGAGATGGGACCACAAAAGAGGAGGGAGGGGAGGGAGGGGAAGAAAAAAAAAAAAAAAAAGCATTTATTAGGATCTAACTTCTTTGGCTCTCCGTGGGGCGTGTAACTCGAGCGCAGGAGAGAGGAGAATCGCTTTGCCGAGAGAGGCTTCGCTTTGCTTTTCTTGATGAAACGATGCTGGGGCTGGTGTCAAATCGAGGCCGGCAGTAGTACTGAAAAGCAATTTGCCTAGGCTGCAGAGGGAATTAGTCATGACTCCCTGTGCCCACTCGCTTCTGATCCTTTGAAGAAGGGCATGGTGTCAGCCACAGCCGAGCTCTTCAGGTAGAAGGAAACCCCCGTCGAAAATATCGACCGGTGAACTGAAGTGATCTCCCACCCCCCAGACATGCCTCTGCTTTGTTTCCACCTTAACCTGGGCAAATCCAATTCCAGACAACATAATCTCTCCCCTCCTCTCCCCTGAAAAGAGCATCTGTCACCGGGCTCACCGAGGGGCCGGGAGCCGGGTGGGAGGATCTAATGCGCCGAGAGGACCTGCTGTCAGCCGAGCGGCAGAGGACACGGTAACAGCCCAATTAAACTAATGCCCAGTGATAGGAGGTAAACCTGTTAGAATTATATCTCTCTGCAGAATGTTTATTGCTCAAATCCCATGCAGCGATGAAGCCTCTTACAGCGGAGATGTTCTTCCTTCCCCCGGGATAACTTTGGTCCAAGCAGAGGTTACGCTGGAACCAGAGCTGGAGTTGTCTTCCCAGCTCTCTCGCAGCTCCAGCTGGCTGAAGTTCATCGGCATCACCCCGAGGCTGTGCTGCCCTTCACCGCTTAGCCGAGCTGGCAGGTTACCGGGAAGAAGAGCCGGCCGTGCATCCCCCCGGGGCGCGGAGCTGGGGGAATCATCCTACCCTTGGGATGGGGTAACCCAGCGCACGGCCCCTTCGCTTCACCCCGGTTTTACCCCTTCTCCCTCCCTCTCTCCCTCCCTCGGCAGCTCTGTGGCCTGGGCTGACTCAGAAGGCTCGCCTTCCTCCTCCTCGCTGCCTAACCTTGGGTGAGTCAGCTTGGCAGGGAGCGCAGACCTGAGCTGTGGGCCCGCGCGCTTGCCAAGCCTCCCTTCCTTGACTCATCCCGGCAGCTCTGCCTTCCCCAGGGATGTCGGACGGAGGAGCTCCATGAGCAGGAGGATTCCACTGCAGCTGCCGATGCCTTTCCGTTGGGCTCCACCGGCGAGCTGGAAATCCCCAAATAAGGGAGGAAATGTCACAGGAATGGTGGGGTGAGATCTAGTGATGCCAGTTAAATAATTTTACTCATTTTCACTCTCTTCCTTCAATCTTCAGCGGGACGTAACTGGTCTCTGTGGTTCGGACGTGCATCCTTTTTCCCTTTTAGCGTGCCGCCTAAGCAGCCTTTCTTGAAAGCTTTCTCGTGGAGATCTTGCTGGGTGGCGAAGCTCTTGGTGAAGTCCCAGATGCACCCTCACTCTGCAGAGTTGCTTTGGTGCAGGGGACACAGAGCGAATATTCCCCCCTGGAATCTCCTGGAATCTCCTCTTGATGGGATGGCCAAAGCTCAGAAGTTCCAGGTTATAGCAGAATTTCTGGACTAATTCTATGAGTTTCTTTTTTCTGGAGAGGAGGGAGGAGGAAGCATTTGCTTCCCTCTTTTTCCCAAGACGAGGCTGAGACCACTGGAAGATGTAGAAATCAGCTAGTCCTCCTCCTCCGAGAAAAGAAATTAACCTCAGGGGAAGAAGAAGGTTCATCACAGTCCCTTATTTCCATCTCTTTGTAGTGTTGGCTTTGGCCTTGCTTCGTTGCCTTGTAACCATGGTGGCGATTCTGATGCTGCCCTTCAAGCAGGAGGGATGTTCTGGCAGGTGGAAGGCCCGGTGTTTGCAAACAAAAATAACAGGGTGAAAAAAGAAGAACGTTGGTTTATTTCAGTGCCTTTAAGAACTCATCGTTCTTTATGTAGATTTAAATAAAAACCCGGAGACGAGCGATCTTGCATTAACTAGCCCGTATGCCTAGAAGAAAAAGCTGTTCAGTACAGAAACACGTTTTGATTTTGAGTTTTCAGAAGGAGGCTGCAGAGAAGTGGGATTATTTTAATATTACGGAAACTTCCCTTCAGGATATTGTAATTTTCTTGCCTGTACTTCTTGTTCTCGTTACTCTTAACACGATCATCCTATCCATAGCCTTTTGCCGTAAGTGTCGGGGATGTGTGGCCATTGATGATCGCCACCGGGAGTGGAAATTACTCTGTGCTCTGCAAAATGTTCCTTGGCTTGCTCTCAGCTTCTCCTCCTTGTGATCCGCCTGGAAATCTGCACGCTGGGAGCACGTGGGAGCGGGTCGGCTCTGTCCAGTGCACGGGGGGCCCCACTCCTGCCTGCTTGTGTCGGATATCTGGGCTCCTGCGATGCCAACGAGAGCGGCGACGACTTGGGAGGGCTGAAGCAGGCTGCAGACTGTGATGACTGGGAGCCAGTTGCTCCTGTGGGCGTGAAAAATAAGAGCAATCCTCGGGCAGCTGTCTCTGCGTCGATGGCACTGGAGACGTGAGTCAGGCCGGGCAGCTGAAGTGCCGCCTTCTAGATTCACCTCCATCATATGTAGAAGCACACGGGCAAACTGGGTTGGGTGTTTTGGGGAAGCCCTGGAAGGTTTGGGGGTTCACATCGCAGGGTGGGGAAGTATTGCCTTCGTATCTGTTAGGCAACGATGCCTTTTGCCCATCTCTGTCTGGGGGAATCCACCAGCAAAAGGGAAGGGGCAGATACTGGGAATCTCTGGTTTCATTTCATGGCCAAAACCCCCAGTTCTCGGAGGAACCGGTTGCTGAGCAGACACAGACCCTCCTGACCGTGGCGAGGGCTGGAGCTCCGCACCCGGGGAAGGATCCCACCAGCCTTCAAAGGACATATTTTTTGAGTCATGCCCAAGCCTCTCTGGTTTGCAACCAAAACAATTCACACATCAGGCATATAAATAGAGTGCAATACTCCCTGGTTATTTTAGCAGCCGGAACAGCCATCGAAAAGGAGGGTGATTTTTATTTTTTTTTTTACTATGTGCTGGTTACCTGACCTCCAGGCACCAGCTGCTGCGGATTTCTGCAGAACTGCGAACCCGGCACAAGTCGTGTGAGCTGCCCCCACACTGCTCCGTGCCTGTTCTCCACCGACCATTTTTAGCAGCGCGAAAAGGGAGTCGGAGCTCGGTGGAGGTTTTTCAGCGGCAGAAAGAACCGGCATGCGTCCCTCCGGATGGTGGGAGCTGATGGTGAGGACAGCTGTCCCCGGGAATGGGGCTGACACTTCGGGTCAGGCTGGTCGCATCGCTGCTGAGTTCAAGAGTAAAAAGATATTTAGAAAAGGAGATTTCAAGAAAACTGGGATGATTGGGTTCTGTCTTAAAATACCGGTCTTTTAATAGCAATTTGGATTGAAAAGCAAATGTCCCTTTTATGCGTTCTGGTTTCACGTAACGCTGTTCCATCGAGCCTGGGTTTGAAATCCTGAGGACAGCCTTGGAGATTTGGAACAAACCTTTGGATCCTTCTCGTCCTGGCTGCTTTGCAGCACTTAGCGTTTCCTTAATAGCATGGTAGCTTGACAACACCGGTGAACCCAGTTTTGATCCCATGACAACAAAAGCGCGTGTATTTACTCTTGGCCGGTCAATTGAAATCCATTTGCTTATTCGGTCGAGGAGGTGTGTAATGAACGTTTAAGCGTGTGTTAAAACAGTCAGCATGGAAGGAAAATTCCTTAAAATATCTCGTATCGCTGGAGATTTGCTGCCAGATAGCAAGTAGGAGGAAGCAGTCGTCGATGTAGCAGCGGGAGAAGGCTGTGCTTTAGCTCGGTGCTCTTCGCCAGCGCAGGTTTCTCCTCCCTTCGCGAGGTTCTGCGGCTCGGACCGCTGCTCCAGCCGAGATTTTTCATCGGAGGAGCTGCTGCAGGAATAAGGAGAGTCTTGAGGGAGAAATAATAGAAAGACTGGAGGGCTCAGTAATGGCTTGAGGGTTTTGGGGGGAGAAAAACCATCCTGTTGGGGATGGGGAGGGACAGAGAGCGGCCGGGTGGGGGTCTGGCAGCCCCCGCGGGGGTCCTTGCTGCTGGAGGAGAAGTGGCTCCTCGCGGTTTCTGGGACGCTGGTGGCTCTGGAAGAGAAAGCGGGCTTGTCCCCCGCCAGCAGCGAGCCGAGCTGTGGGTGCCTGTGTCAGTGCGAAGTTGCGATGTCTCGGCTTTTAAGGCTTTCCCATTTATTCTGTCGGCTTCCAATTCACGCGCTGGATGGAGCACATCCTTGGAATGAGCTGACACAGTCGGTGGCAGCGTCTTTTCCTCTAAGAGAGTCTGGAGGGGAAAAAAAAACAAAACACCAAGATTTCATTTAGTTTGGAAGCATAACTCCCATTCTAGCTGCAGCTTCCCGGGGTTCACGTGGGTTTTTCCCGGGGACGAGTTTCCCTGCGCAGGTATTTTCCACTCCGGGCTCTGCTGCACTTCCTCTGAGCTGATTTCCATCTCTTCTTTCCACAGGTGGAGAGAGACTTTGAAAGGGAGTATGGAAAGCTTCAGCAGTGAGTATCAACCACACTGGTAGAACAGGAACAGTCGCATGCTTCTCTCTTGTGCCCTCTTATTGCATCTTCCCAGGACGTTTTAGCCAGTTATGCTCTTCCCAGCAAATCCCTCGCTGCCCTGTCATTTCTAATTCTTCCCAGTTTCTCTGGTGGCTGGGTGTTCAAAGGTGTCCTAAGAAGTATTTCTGGTGGGGTTGAGCTTTGCAGCTCTGAAGTAAAGAGTATAAAATTGCCAAAAAACTGTGGGGTCACTGAGCAGCTCAACACCCCTGAGGCCAAACCTTGGTTATACCAGACTTCTCAGCTGGAAGCGTTTGGCTTCGCCATTCATGGTAAGTGTGAGGATTTAAGAAAAGATGTGACTTTGAATAAAGATATTACCAACCTGAAAAGGTTGAAAACCATCTGAAAACAACCCGACAAAGGCTGGGCAGCACTGAACTTCCTCGAGCCTTGCCGGGATATTTTTAACGCACAACAGAAGCCAGCATCTTCAGCCCATAAATGATTTGTTGCCTGTATGATGCACTTGGGTTTGTTTCTTTCCAAGATTCAGACTTTGTCTTGTTCTCCCATCTTTCAGATTGGAAGATCAGACCAAAAAACTTCAGAAGGATATGAAGAAAAGCACAGATGCAGACTTGGGTATGTGACTGGAGGATACATAGACTGTGAACTTGGCCACAAAAGAGATGAAGTGACTTTCTCAAGATCACATGAGTAATCTGTGACAAGTCTGGAAAACAAATCTAGATCTCAGTCCCACTCAGTTTGCTTAGTTACAAGGCCATCTGCACGAGGGCTGCTGAGCGGTATCTCAACCCAGGGAACAGAAAGTATGTTACGGGCTCAGTCCCCATCGCTCGAGCTGTGCCTTGCTCTGTGCCCTTGGACAAGTCGCTTTCTTTTCTTTGCCTGTTTCTGCAACCAAAAAACAGGAGAAATTATTCCGCTTCTCGTGTTAGGCAGGAGCAGGCTGCAGCTGAGCCCATTGTGTCGAGATTACGTGTTTACCTGCTTCAGTTGAGGGCGTCTGATGCTAGCTGGAGCCACAGGAAGGTGGGACAAGGTTTTGGGGGGTCTGCAGAGCACCCCGCAGGCATTGCCGTGTGTGTTTCACGCACCAGCCGCTGACCTGGCAGCTCTCATCGAGGAATAACCCTGCTCCTTCCCTCGGTGGCTGCTCGCTTGGGCTTGACCTCGTGGCAGTGGGCGATGTAGGAAGCAATNAGACAAGGTTTTGGGGAGTCTGCAGAGCACCCCACAGTGCAGTGGGCGATGTAGGAAGCAATAAAAAAATAAACTCTGCCTGCACCGCCGCAGCTGCGTGCTGCTGCCTGCGCGGGTGACATCTGCCCTTCAGGTGTCCCCTCCCGAGGCACGGCAGCTCCTGGCTGCTCCGTTCACGGCTTCTCGAGTAGGAAACTGGTGTGACCGGGCCGCGTGGTGCAGGGTTTAAACAAAAATGGGAGAGAGGAGAAGCAAAGCGAGCTGGTGGAGGGGAGCAGGGAGAGGTGGATTCGGCGGAGGCCGGTTGTTGAACCGAGCGGGGCAGCCTGCAGAAACATGCAGCGAGGAGCTGTTTTAAACACAGATGGTTTTTCTCAGCGTGTGGTTTAGAGTTAGTCCCTGTTTGTACCGGGCCCCCACATGCTCCAGAGCCAAGGCAGATGCACCAGCGCAAACAGGGGTGGGCTGGACTGGTCCAACACTCATCTCGTGGGAGCTGGGTTTGCCGAGAGCCAGAGGAGTGGGATGGAGCCCCAGCGGGCGCTTTGCCAGCCAATTTGGGGCTTCCCGTGATCCGGGCTCTCACCTGTGTGTACGTCTGTGTGCGTGCTCGGATATTGCCAGACACAAACACGGATCCCGGCTCTTGCCCGCGCTCTCCCACCCTTCCAGCACCGTGCTGGCACGTGGGTGTGCTTGCACAGGGAGGGCGGTGGGAAAGGCACCGGTAACCGGCGCTGGCAGGACTCCTTTCCAGGGTGAAAACTGCCCTTTTTGGGGACTTTGGTCATTGTCAGGGATCCGTGGTAAGTTTTTCCTTGTTAAGGATTCCCCTCCCCTCCCTTGCAGTGGGCGTTGTTTATATGGAGCATTTCAAGTCCCAGAGGAGCTGTGGGAGGACTTTCTTTTTCCGTTCTGTTACATGGCAGAGTCACAAATGAGCCTTGGCCAGATCCAGTAAGATCTGATTTCTCATTTAAAGGCATGAAATCATCAGCGTAAAGGAAGGTTTTGAATGTGGTCTGGTGAGGGATAGGTGATGGCAAAGGAGGAGGGTCTGATCCTGCTTTCCTCACCTGGCAGTGCCCGTTCCCAAGAGGAGATAGCTGTGCTGCCTCAGCCAACATCCAGCCTCCGTGTCCGACAAGGACGGCAGTGTATCAGCCTTGTCGTGTCCCCCTGAGTGTCTTATTTCTTCCACTGGAGCTCTGTGCTGAGGGGGTTGATTATTCACTGCCTGCAAACAGCAAACCGGACCTGGTGGCTCGAGTCTCCACCTTCTGCCGAAAAAGCTCAAAAAGAAACCGATTCTCCCGTCTGCACAAAAATGTTCCTGCTCGGCCGCTGCCCTGCCAGCTGCGGCAGCCGGGCTGGGAACCGGGTACGGGTTGTTAGCAGCACTCTGTACTGGGGCTGAAAATCACCAGCCCCCTTCCCCACCCTCTTTCTGTACAAATTGGGATCTTAAGGAGCAGGAAGATGTTCTCTAATCGGAGACAAACGCTCTCCTTTGGAAATGAGATGCAGGTCTGCTCCCCTGGGTTACAGTGGCTCAGTTCTGCTTTGTCGGAGCCGTACAGGTGAGGGGAAGGCTCTGACCCAAAGTTTTGCTGAACGTGCCCAAAAGCCCTGATTTGTGGCCTCCCGGCACGACCTCGCCACCGCTCCCCTCGCTGCAGAACACTTCCAGTCCTCTCCTTACGAAGGGAAACTAATTTTTCTTCCAGCTGAAGGAGTTCTGCTGTTCGTAAGTCCGTCCCGTTTTGGCACAAATCCTTCCTCAGATGTGGTCACACATATGGATTATATCCCATCTGTTTAAAGGTTTAAATGCCCAAATCCTTCGTGTTTGGATAATAGACGGATACGGTAGCTTTGTTATTCTGTAGTTAGCGTCTTGTTCTGCATTGAGCTTCCCAGCTATTTAGCTTCTGAGCTCGCTGTATAATTGTGTGTAACCTTTAAATCAGAATGTTTAACCCCTTGATTTATGATCTTAAGCCCCATTATTCAGATGACTTTAACTTTTAATATCTGAGCGAGTACAGTAGGACTCTTTCCAAAGCTCATCTGTAGCACGGCTCGAGCATCTGGCTTTCTGATCTGAGACTGGAATAACTTCCAGCCAGCAGTGCTGACGAAAAAGAATTTTTTTTTTCAGTACCCATGACTTTTTTTTTTTTTTGCTTCTTTATTCCCATTTATATTGATGCTTGCCTTTTTCTTCATCTTTTTTTCCATTCTGTACCTTAGCTATTTACTTGCTCTTTTGCAGCCGTCCTGTCGTAGGGATTTAATTTTCCCTTTGAAGACCAAGAGTGTGGATAGAGAGAGAGATGTGTGTGATGGAAAACAAGCCAAAGTGCTCGGCAAGGCAGGAACCGAAGCCCATGAGTGTGACCTGGAGTTTCTGAATTTCCTGGTGACAGTCTCAGGGTCTGAAGAGGCTCCAGCCTTTTTATTTCCCCTGCCTCATAGGGTTGGTCTCCACAGGCAGAAATTTTTGGCTGATAGAGGGAAAGTGCTTAGCCAGCTCGTGTCTCTGCTGCTTGGGTAGTAGCGCCTATTTTAAGAGTAAAAGAGAAACCTCGTCTTCCAGTCCTGTCAGTCTGGTCCTTTTCCACCACTTCAGATATGTATTTTTGTAAAGCCGTTTGAAAGATTTAATGGACTGTGATTTTTCTCATTGTGGAAGAGCTGTAGCGAGACTGAGAGTGACACTTAATAGGCTGTCGAGAAAAGACGTATAAAAAAAAAAAATCTACATTTTTTTAAGAGAGCGGTGCTTTTGTCGGTCGGGTGTTATTTCTGGCAACATCACAAGCTGTGTATCGGGGTGGTTCAGACTTAACGTATGACAACAGTTCTCCGGGTGTTTATGGGAGTGAATTGGTGGCTCTTCCTTTCTTTTCTCTCGACCACCAGTGAATATTTTCCTGGAAAGTTGTTCTGACCCCTCCTCGGTGGCTGAAGTCCCCAGTTTCTGCCCGCCCTTTGCAGCTGCAGGTGCCAGCCTGGGCAAGGAGGGGTTGTGTGGCTGTCCCCCCAGTTCAGACGTGACCCTCTCTCCTTTCCTTTGCATGCCCACAGCCATGTCCAAGTCAGGTGTGAAGATCTCGTCGGACCTGCTGGCGAACCCCCTGTGCGAACAGGAGCCTGGCTTCCTGGAGATGGTCACAGCCTTCGACACGGCGATGAAGAGGATGGACTCCTTCAACCAGGAGAAGGTGAAGATGGGTTTGGAGAGACCAGGGTGTGCTGGGGTGCTGTTGGTATCTCACCCTTGCAGACAGATCCTCCTTTCCCTTTTTTTCATCTCCAATATGCTTCCCACAGGAGTTTCTTGCTCCTGACTCTGGTTGAACTGGGGATTTCGGCTCATCCCCAGCAGACCGGAGAAGTTTGCTGGTTTTTTTGGTGAAAGGGCATTGTGGTTGGGCTCAGAAGCCAGCATCATCCTATGGTAGGCACTGTGCAAACATGTCTCGTTGTGCAAACAGGCTTTTTCAGCAAGCCTGACATATAATCATCCTTTTTGCTTTCAACAGGTGAATCAGATCCAAAAGACAGTCATAGAGCCTTTGAAAAAGTAAGTACCAACGTTGGCTTACGAGCTCTGTCGAGTGTTTGTCATCGCCGTGTGCTTTAGGGATGTGTATCATCCAGAGAGATGCTGCCAGGGTAGGCATCAGCCCTTCCTAAAGAGATAATAGTTCCCATCCCTGGGACAAAGAGGCATCCTCCTCCCTTCCCAGCCGGGGCATGGAGCGCTGGGATGGTTTAGCTGGGTCCCTGCTCTTCTTCTGCAGCAAGGGTGAACACCTCTTGCATCTTAGATGTCTTTATCTGGATTTTAAAGAACACCTGAGATGAGTAATAGTGAATGCATTAAAGCATTCGATTTCTCTCCATTTGTGTGTCAGTTGCTGCCGACACTTTGCTCCATCCAAAGGACAAAAATCCTCTGGGGAGCTCGCAGCGGGCAGCCGGCACGGGCACTGCTGCCCAGCCCAGGCTGGTGAGTGCTTTGGTGTCAGAATAGAAGTTTTTTTCCTTTGGAAGTTTTCTAAATAAAAAAATAGAAGCTTGCTGTATCCATGCAGGAAAGAAAGAGACATACACTAGGGAGCTGTCGTAGCTAGACAGTGAGCAGGGAGGAATTAGGGACAGAAAAACCCCAGCGTCCCCCGTCCCGAGCTGGGAACTGCTCCGGGATGGGGTGTCTCAGAGCCTGGAGAAAGTCTTGCAAACGTCTACGGGAAAAGTTTCAGACCATGCCTGTCTGCAGATTGCATGGTTTGGAAATAAAACATTATCAGAGAGGCTGTTGACAGTATGTTCTGGCAGCAGGTTTCCGTATTTTTCCCCGTTCCCTGCTCACCGGTGCCGTACGGTGCGTCAGTCCTCAGTCATGCCTCGGCACCGCGGCAATTTTGTCACCTGGGTCTCATCTGGTGCAATTCCCCTCTGTCTGCACAATTTCCACCGGCGTTAGCAGCCATTACGGGTGTCACAGGCTGTACCCTCGGAGCGTTTACCGAGTGCTTCAGTTGCTCTACCAAATGTCTGCTGAAATCCTGAGATTTGCTGTTTTGTTACGAGAACAGAGCAAGCGAGCGAAAATAAAATAAAATGACTTTAATATGACAGTAAGTGTTGCAAATTGCTGAATAACAATTTTAGTTTAGGTTTGACACAGGGTAGTGAGTTGTTTTTTTGGGTGTTTTTTTTTTAAGTTGTTGTTTCTGCCCAGATCTGAAAGTAAAATCTCATTTTACAAGCTGAGGTTACAGCGTGTTTCTATCCGGGGGATGTTTGGTGACTCAAGTTTTACCTTGGTCGTCTATCCACGACCAGAAATTCTTGATTATTTAGAAAAAAAAAAAAAACAGAAGAAAGAAAAAAAAAAATCCCAGGCTTGTGCTGCAGAATTGTGTTGCTTATTATCTAGATTGTCCTCATGAAAGATACATTAACTTTTTCTTCCAGCATTCTGTTCAAATTGGAAGAAGGGCTTGTGTCTCTGAAATCTTCATGATGGTTTGGTTTCCTCCCCCCCCCAACTTGTGTTAGTTGATGAAATGAAAGATAACACCTTTCCCTGCAAAAAACCCCGGGCAGCGTACGGGGCTGTTACCCCCAGACAATAAACCCGTTTCCACGTCGCCGACGTCTTATTCTGCCTTTGTGCAGCCTTTGGCTCGGGATGCTCTGGATGCAAACAGGGAGAGACCCCGATCCTCTTGCTTTGGGTTTGAGGCAAGATCACGTTATATTATTCCTGCCGTAGGGAAATATCAGGGAAATCGTTTCGCAGGACACGGGGGCNAAAAAAAAAAAAAAAAAAAAAAATGTTCCTTTCCTTCCCTCTTTCTGACTCTCTGCAAACATCGGTACGTGCACGGCCGAGCCGTGCAGCCAGGAACATTTTTAAGGAGCCCAAGGGTCCATTTTGAGGCTAATGAGATGCAGGAGAGAAATGCAGAGCTTGCACCTCCCCTTGTCCTGCTGCCAGATAAACCCCAGCAACGTTTCTAAGGATAAAAGTTTCAGATTAATGAAAGCTGCCTTGAGGAGCTCTTCTTATTTCCAGTTAGGTATTGCTTCCCGTGGCAGAGACAGTCCTCCCCAGCCTCTCCCCAAACTTGCTTTGACCTAGAAAAAGGCTTTTTGCTACAACAGCTGCACTTTATTACATCTTCACTGGTGGTCTTGCAGAGTTTATTAGCCAAAGAAACAGATAAGTATGATCCAGGCAATTACCCTTAATGGTGATATATTGTAATCAGAGGCACATGTAAAATCTCCATTCAGTTGTCCAGGGATAGGTTTTGGACAAATATTGGAGGATTTGTTAAACCGTGGAGAAGAAAGTGGTGGTGGATTTAGAGGAGGGTGGAGGCTCGTATTGTTTAAATCCTTCTGCTTCTGGGGACGGCGGGTTGTTCGGGGATTTGGGTTTTGAGCCCCAAGAAGCCCTTGGATGGGAATTTGAACTCTGGGGAAGGAGCAAAGCTGCAGTGAGAATATTGTGGATTTGGGATGGGGTGGCTGGGAAATGTCAGGAGGGATCTGCTCTGCTCTTTGGGAGATGTTTGCATCATTTCACACCAGATCTGGGGATTTGGGGCAAGGCAGGGGACAACCAGTGGATTTTTCCTTCACTTTTCCAGTTCTTCACTCTGACTTGGCTGAACCGTGAGTGGATCGGGGATTGGTGATGGATGGTACCATCGTCCTAATATTACATGTTGTGTGTCAGAATTTAAGGAAGGAAGGATCTTGAATAAGCCAGGTGGTGTGGAGATTTCACGGGTTTTAATGCTTTTCACGCTTGGAGCTGATTCTCGTTGCCTTGAGGTAACAAACTATCTGTCCCTGAGCGTGGGGACATCGCAGTCACCCTGGCACGGCACCATCCCCTTGGCTCCGAGCGTGGTCCTGCTCCCGCAGCCAAAGCCAAGGGGGTTGCTGCCGGGCAGGGAGAGGCTTTAGGGGGGTGTCACCGTGGGTGCTGCCACCTGGGTGCCACCAGCACCGCCGGAGGTCCCAGAGGTACGCTCCAATCTCAGTTTGCAGCAGATTGATGTAGGAATTCAATTCTTGCTCTATGTCAGCAAAAATCTGCCAGCGATAGTAACCGGTGCTTGGCATCCCCGGAGCAGGGGGGGTCCGTGCCTTCTTCCCACAACGCTGCCGTTACCCCCAACCCTCAAGCTGCCTTTTCTCCCCAGCAGATAACCGGCCACGAGCAGCCCCAGGGGTGCCGGGAACCGGAAGCAGGAAAAGCCGCTTTCATGTCCTTAACGAGCCCCTAATGAGGATTTCGTGCACAAAGCTAGCCACATGGCTGCCTGGCCCCCTCCCACCGCAGCGAGGCTCTCAGCTTAATCCCCAACTCGCTGCTTTTTTGTACCGTCGTCATCTTTTTCTGTTCCTTTTCGCTCCGGTCGGAAGGGCTGGTTTTAATTTCCCCCTTCCTGGTGGGTGGACGGGCCCACGACGGACGTGTGGGCACAGGCTGAGGAATGGCAGGCATCCCCCAGCATAGCCCAGATGCTTCGGCCTCGCGCTGAGCCGTCCTTGTGCCTCTCCAAAATTCCTCATCTCATCCACCGGTGCTTTCTTTTAGCATCTCACGCTCCCTCGCCCTGTTACTCCTTTTCCCCCATCTGCTGCCAGCCGTAGACCCTTCCTGCTTCCTTTTGCTTTCATTTTCCAACCTGTTGTCTCTAAATAATGCCACAGGGAAGAGCGCACGTGTGTGCCAGCCCAGTCCAGCTCGTGGGGCTGCCAAAGAGAGCATTTGAGATGAGAGAAATAAATGTTTTACCAATATTTTTTACTGCGCCGAAGCCCTAGCACCTCTTTAGTATTTTTGATGCTAAAAAATGGGCTGGAGAAAGACTCTTGCCAAATATTACAGGGAGAGCATCGGGGATGCATCGGGATGAGGATTGGGGATGCATCAGGGGTACATCAGGGTGAGCATCGGGGATACATCAGGATGAGCACTGGGGATGCGTTGGGGTGAGCATCGGGGATCCTTCGGGGATACATCGGGATGAGGATCGTGGATGCATCGGGGCAGGCACCAGGGATGGAGAGGGACAGGAGACAACGGGCTGCTCGGGGACCTCGCTGTGGGCAGGGAGGTGACGGGATGGTCCCACTCTCAAGCATCCCTGCCAAGAGCCGCTCTCTGGCAGCCTCTCGCTGGAGAAGGAGAGAAGTTTTCCATTTCCAAGCCCCAGACCTGTCAGCCGGGCTGCCTAACGAACGAATCCGCCAGCGATGGGAATCCTGGTGGCACTTTCATCCTCCGTGGCAGCGTGTCTCCAGCCCCGTCCTTTAATTATGAGAAGCTGATGGGAGGCTGCTGTGGAGCCGAAGTGGCAACATGATTTATAATTCAGAGAATCGAGTGATTTCTATTTTTTTTTTTTTTCCAGGGCTAAACTGTCATCCTGAGAGGAGTTCACCGGTACATTCCCCCTCTCACCCCCCCGCCAGCAGCACGGAGACAGTAATTTGTATTTTCTTTTAGTTATCCCTGCGTATCTCCCCTCACCTGCTCCTCTAAGCCGCCTGTCCTGTAATCCCCTCTCAGCAGCCTTGCCGAAAAAGTGACAGGGAACAACGGCGGCTTATTCCGCAAGCTGCTTTCCTGGCGGGGGCTCTAATGCCCTGCGCTGCTGTTTTACCTTCGCTCCTGCTCTGGGCTTTTAGCACCGTACCCACCAAATTTTATAGTCGGCTTCGATTTTCTTTGCTTTGTATTTCAAAGGAAAGTCTCGAGTAAGAGAGGGCGGTCCTGGGGATTTGCGGGTGGTTACGGCTGTCAGACCCTCTCATCCCCTCCAAAAGCAGGGGCTGGGTGGAGCGGAGGGAGGAGGATGGTGCTGGGTTTATCGATAAACCCCACATCTGCTTGTCATCTGGGCTGCTCGGAGCATTTAGCAGCAGGAGGAATCGTTGCCCTTGCTCCGTGTGCGGGGCGAATGGATGGCTGAAACGACCAGGGTTTGCTTCTGAGGCTTCCCTGGTCCTGCTAAAATGCTGAAATTTTGGGTATTCAAACCAAGTATTGGGTATTCAAACAAGTATTCAAACTTCATTCCCAGAGCGGCTGATGCTGTTTGGATGCTGCTCACCACCCGTGGCACTAATGATGCTCCTTGTCCCCTTGCCTGCTGGCACCACGGCGGCCAGGAGGGTGTGCGATGCTCAGCCAAAGGCTTTGGAAAGGTTTGAGATCCTTGTAGGATTGTTTTTGTAGGGCTTGGGAGTCCAAGGGATGTGTTTGTGGATAGCAGGAGCTGTTGGAGGGGTTGTAGACGGCCAGGCTTTCCCGAGGAGTGTTTGTAAATAACATGCACGAGATATTTGTGAAGACACGGGTGACATGTGAAATGCAGCAATTTATTAAGTCATCAGAATAACTTGGCAGTGGCGGGAGCCTCCCGATCACCCTTCGCGGGTGTTTACCACCCCTGGCACTTGCCTTGAGATCGTATTTCTGTACACACAGGGAAAAAAAAAAAAGAAACAGGCAGGACTTCAACCTGGGCAAGAAACCCCCTTGTCTGAACCCTGGGGGAATTTCCAAGCTGCTGAAATTAACGGGGAATTCATAGGGAGTCATTCCTTCGGGAGCTGGAGGCAGCTTTGCCTCAATCCAGATCAGTCCAAGGAAGGAGCATCCTTCCCGCTTCGCTGCCGGGCTGCGGCTGCTCAGGAAAAACTCAAGTGGGTTTCAGATTTGCTGCTTGCAGCTCTTCAAACCCCTCGAGCATCTCGGAGGGTGGTTCGAGGTCCCTTGTACACATCCTTCAGCCACCCATCGCTTCGTGCCCTTGGTTCCAGCGCCCAGACTGGAGCCGGGGCTGCGGGAAGGTGGGTTGCAGGCAGGGAGCTGGGATGAAGCGTTTTATTAACGGCAGCTTGTGGAGCTGAGCTGTGTCCCCTCCCTCTCCGAAATGCAGCGTATAATCTATGCATTAAAGTCCTTGTGAGACAGTAGTTGCTGTGCCTACACACTAACAGCCTCTTCAGATCCACCGCTGTAGATATATTTTTTTTTTTTGCCACAGTCCTTCCATTACGAGCGGCAAAATCGCACCGAGTCGATACTAGGAACAAAAAGGGAGGAAAAAAAAAAATAAATCGAGCCTTTTTCCTTTTTAAAACCAGATTTAACTTCAAAGTAAATGGAAACTGTGTCGCTGATCGTCTTGTGTGTTCTCGCTTGCTGCGGCGCTGAGCTCAAGGGTTCGCTCTTCCCTGCGGTAGCGGGTTTGTACGATGTACGCGGCCGCGTGATAATTTTTCGGTCTCTCGTTGCTTCTTTTAATGTACGAGCACCCTGGAAGGGCCGAGCACGGGAGAGCGGGCAAGAGAAAGGGCTCAAAAGCTGAGCCATCAGAAAAAACCGCCGTTCAGCACCTAGCGCTGGGGACCCACACAAGGTTTAGTGTTTTTTGCTGCATCTTCTTGACGCACATTTTCCGAGAGTCGATGGATGTGCGGGCGGTGACGGCTGCGTCCGCGCCGCGCTGGTGGCTTGGAGGGGACAGCCACAGCTCGGCGCTGGTGCCCAGTGTCCCTGCAGCCCCAGGAAGGGAGGATTTCCCAGGGGTACGAGGTTGTGTGCTGTTACCAAACCCCCCCCATCAGGGCTCTGACACCAAAATAAAGCCCAGAACCTGCTGGGATCCTTCCTTCCCCTTGCCAGCTCGTTAATAATTGGGAGAAATTTCTGCAGAAGCTGCAACCGCAAGCTGCTGCCACGAAGCGTGCGCCGTTGGCAGGGACCAGCTGTGCTTTTACACCGAGGAGCCCCCCACCCTGGGCATCCCTTTCCCTTCCCCATTTCCCCAGCATCTTTTCGGATCTTATATAGAGGGAGGAGATATTTTAGCAGCACCCCATAGCCCAGGAGGTGGAGAGTCCGTGCCTGGAGCCCGGCACAGCCAGGACGCAGGAGCCGCGGCGGCATTTCAATATAATGGGGAGCCGCGCGCGAGGGTTACCATAAAAAGCAATGTCGAGGGCAGCAGCATCTGATCCGCACATGGGCAGCTGGGCGACGCTGGGCCAGCTCCCTGATGACTTTTGCAGGTTGCTCCGGCTCGGTCAGAATGAGAATATCACAGGATGAGCACGTGAGAGCCTTGCTGGCCGTGCACGGACCAGCTCCAGTTATCCTCAGCGATAGGAACACGTCCCTGGGTCACCATCGCCGTGAAGGATGCTGGAACAGAAATCTCGAACAGAAATGTTTCCCTGTCCCCCTCGCTTCTGGCACGTGCCCTTTGCAAGCTGTCAAGGCTCAGGGACTAAAGCTTTGCCTCTGCGCCCGCCGGTCCGGCACATCGGCACCCTCCGGGGCGAGCACGGCGGCGGAAAATGGGATTTTAGCAGGGGATGGAGCGGCTGCGCAGGGCTGTGAGCACCCCTGGTTCTGTTTGAACCCCAAAACCTCTGTGTTAACCCTGCGTCTGTTGGCATCTAAGGCAAATTCCAGTCGTAAAGCATCATTTGGGGTTTTCTTTTTGCTAATGCACCCCCAGCCTGGATTATAGGGTTCTTTTTGGTTTTTTTTCCACTTAAATTTCTCGGAAAGCTGTCTGCTTGCCTCTCAGGAGCTAAAATCATCACCAGGCTGTTCAGACGCATTTTTCACAAGCGGTTCCCAGCCTAACCCCCCCAAAAAATGACCCTATACTTTGTGGAGCTTAAATTAATACACCTGCAAGGAGCGTGACCCATTTCCTACCAACCCATCGCCCAGCGCCAGCGCCGTCCCCCCCGGTATAATTTGATTTACTGGAATTTGGGAGACGAGAGCAAAGCTCCAGTTTCTGGCTTTCCCTCTTCCGTCGCATTCAAAAATATTCTCTCTTGTCTTCGCCGTCAGATGTTCATGTTTCCTCGATTTGTAACACATTTTAACGATCCCAGTCTTCCCGTAGCCTGGCTAATTGTTGGCGGCCGTTAATCTGTGTGGGGTACAGAGCTCCTCTCGGCTGGGTGAGACCTCAGAAATTACCCGAAAAAGCAACAATTGCTGCACTTCGTGTTTATTTTGCACTTTGTATTTATTTTTCCTGGATTTTCAATCCAATTTTCCTCTCTCTGCTTGTTTTCTTTCCAAACCCAGTATTGGGAAAATACCACGTTGACTATACAGGGGGAATCATTGTTTATTTTTCTCCCTTTGCTTTGCTCGGTGGAGTTAACAACTTTGTTTTCTGCAGCAGCTTCCGTCCCCTGGTCCCAGATAAGGCAGCTCTCCGTGTTCTTGAATACAGCAGCTGGAAGAGAGGGGGGGAAAAAAAATTTAAAAATAAAGAGTTAATGGTAAAAGCAGAAGGGCTGGCGGGAAGACGCAGGAGCAGGTTGGGACCTTCAAAGTATTTTTACCAGGTTTTGCAAAATTGGCTCGATTTTTGTTATTATTATGATTTAAAAACACACCCTTCGGCACATGAATTGACCTTCACAAAAAGAAAAAAAAAACAAACAAAGCGTGAGCTTCTAGCTCTCCTCTCTCACACCCGTCCCCTGGCAGGGCTTTGCAAATCTTTATATATAAACTTAATCCTTTCTCCCAGGATTGCAACGAGAGCTTTTGTGTTTGGAACAGGCTTTGTTTAAACCCCTGGGTGTTTTTTGCTCTGAATCCTGAATTATTTGGGGACTTGCAGCTGGGAGATGACTTTGGATCCTGCATCCCTCCAAGATATCCCACCCAAAAACCCTCTTTCTCATCCTTTCGCCAGGTTCAGCAGCGTGTTCCCCAGCCTGAACATGGCAGTGAAGAGACGGGAGCAGACGCTGCAGGACTACAAACGCCTCCAGTCCAAGGTGGAGAAATACGAGGAGAAGGAGAGGACCGGCCCCGTCCTCGCCAAGCTGCACCAGGTACCGGGATGCTCCCGGATCCAAAACCCAAATGGTGTCACCAGGAAAACCTGGGAAGAGGTTTTCTCTCGGTGTTTGACATCCCTGCCGAGCCCCCGTGAAATAAAATGTTAGAATTCACAGAAATGTGAATGAGGGCGCTCAGCAAAAGGAAAAAGCCAGTTTTCCAAAACAAAAAGGGAAAAAAAAACCCCGGAGTTGGGGATGTTCGGGGGATTAACCAGCGCTGGAATCGGCGCACGGGGGTTTTCCCCCCGACCTCCGCGTCCGAGCAGGCAGCTGTATGGGAAAAGGGAAAGATCAGAGCGTTTCCAGGCTTGATGTTTGCCACCTGTTACAAAAATTCGTCTTGGAAAATTACAGTAATTAGTTAACAGGAAGCTTTGCCAGATTTCTTTTCTCCCTCTCCCAAATTTTAGCAAAATCATGATTTTTTTTTTTGTTGTTTCTTTTTCTTTTGAATTAAATCTTCACCAGCAGTTCTCCCCAAATCTGTCGCTCCAGCAGAACGTTGCTTGATCCTCGAAGGAACAGTTGACTTTCTTGGCGTCAAAGAACATGTATTTTCTGATTACTTTCCCCGCAAAAATTAAGTTTTGTGTTAAAGAATAGCCCTATCAGCTTTAACAAAAGAGACCTCCGATTTAATAGTAAGCAGCTTACTTCGCTTAGCCTCGGTGACTAAAGCTGTGGCTGGAAAACTGTGAACGCTTTTGTCCCGGTGATTAAGCAGGTTTTAGTTATTTAATTTTTTTTTTTCCCCCTTAATGAACTTCTGTCTTATCTAATTCTCCCCCCAAAAGATCTTAACGAACCCACTGCGTGAGCTTAACCGCCCGCAGGAGCCTTCAGCGATCCCGAGCCCGGGGCATCCCAGAGGTGCCCAGATGTGGTGGGAAACAGCTGGAATCTGCCTCTTCCCTTCGGAGGTGTTTGCTCAAAGTCTTCTGCAGTTTGGTGTCCCACCCTGGGCCTTTAAATGCTCCTTGTTTCACGGTAGATGATGAATTTGCTCATTTGCCTCTCAGATTTACTTAACCCCGAGATGATTTCAGGCTTTGTCCGTGCCGGCCCTGCGGCATCCTGTCCCGGGGAGCGGGTCCGGCGCCGCGGCTGGGCTGGGCTCGCCGCCTTTCTCCAACACCCCCCGCCCGTCGGAATGGCACCGGGATTAAGTGGCAGACTTGAACCGGTCTAATATTTCACAGCCCACCCCCTCCTGCCCTTTTCCACACCATCTCAGAGACATTTCCCTTTCTCCCCACGCTTCTGTTTAAAGAAGCCAGTTGGACGCGCTGAGCTGAAGGTCACGGGTGAAAAATGATGGTGGGGGCAGGATCCTCTGGCGATGCTCTTGGGAATTGCAGGGCGAGAGGACACGGACGTGGATGGGGATGTTCTCCAGCCCGGCTGAGCTTGGGGGCTGCTTTTTGTCCCCCTTTTTCTGAAGGAGAGAAGACCACCTGGCTCGTGATCTTTCTAGGTGTCCCATGGCTTTCCCCATGGTCCAGGGTCAGAGCTTGGGTGCACCAGCCTCCATTAGATGGTTGGTTCGGTCCCACCAGGCTCCGTTAGATGGGCATTTGGTCCCACCAGGCTCTTAGGTGGTCACTTGGTCCCACCGGGCTCCGTTAGATGGTCAGTTGGGTCCCACCAGGCTCCATTAGATGGTCAGTTGGGTCTCACCAGGCTCCGTTAGATGGTCACTTGGTCCCACCAGGCTCCGTTAGGTGGTCATTTGGTCCCACCAGCCTCCATTAGATGGTTGGTTGGGTCCCACCAGGCTCCGTTAGATGGTCATTTGGTCCCACCAGGCTCTTAGGTGGTCACTTGGTCCCACCAGGCTCCATTAGATGGTCAGTTGGGTCTCACCAGGCTCCGTTAGATGGTCACTTGGTCCCACCAGGCTCCGTTAGCTGGTCAGTTGGGTCCCACCAGGCTCTGTTAGATGGTCAGTTGGTCCCACCAGGCTCCATTAGATGGTCATTTGGTCCCACCAGGCTCCGTTAGCTGGTCTCTGGTTGTCCTTGGATCAAGGCGGAGCACTCTGCAGGCCTGGGGTGGCCTCCGTGCAGGTCTGCCCGAGGAAAGGACAATTTCCCAGATGTCTGACTCCCTGTCCTCTCTCCTTTCCCAGGCCCGTGAGGAGCTGAGGCCGGTGAAGGAGGACTTTGAAGCCAAAAACAAGCAGCTCTTGGAGGAAATGCCCAAGTTTTACAGCAGCCGCATCGATTACTTCAAGCCCAGCTTTGAGTCACTGGTCCGGGCGCAGGTGAGATGCTGTCCCCTGTCTGCCAGGCGCTGCCAAGTGTCCCTTTGGTGGGACAGAGGTGTCCTTTTGGTGGGCATCCTCCCTGCAGAGCATCTGGGGTCCCTCCTGGGGGTGAATTGCTCTTCACCTTCTCGAGCTGAGTGTTGCCCCCAGCAATCCTCTGTCCAAGAGCCCCACCTCCAGCCATGTAATCACCGAGCGGTGAGAGGGGACAGGTAGGACACTGGGCAGGGACCTTGGACCTTGTCCTGGCAGGAGAACAGGTTGGCATCTGCTGGTACCTGTGGTGGCCAGATGGCGAGGAGAGCTGGAGGTGAGTTTTTGCTGTTTTATAGGGGTCTGCCCCATATCAGGGACACTCCTGGGACGCAGGTGATGTCCTGACCACTGGTGTTTGGTGGCTTTATTCATCTGGGCACGTCACCTCTTTGCGTTTGGAGTCCTGAGCTCAGGGTTGGACCTTGTTTGAGGTTACGAGATGCTCGGGGCTCGTCTTAAGTCTTGCTTGTGGCTCTTGGTAACCAGAACCGGTGTGTGATAGCGGCGGCTGCTGTGTGAAGGGGTGGCCTAAATAAACCACAGCCTGCTTCGGTTGCCATCCTCTAGCTTCCTTCTGCGGCTTGCTGCTGCTCCTCCTCCATCTTCCTTCTCCTTCAGCCCGGAGAGGGACATTATGGGGATCTGATCTAGCTTTGGACTTGTGGCATCTCAGGCGTACGTCCTGCCCTGGATCACGGGGTGGTCCGGTGCCAGGAGGTGGGCGAAACCCCGCGCTGCTCCTCACGTGGGTGTTTTCCTGTGGGATTTTTTGGAAAGGAGCTGCTGCAGCGCCGCGGGTGCGGCGGGGTGGCTGCAAGGTGCAGAGAGCACGTGTTCCATCTCACCTCCGACTCTGGGCAGGGGGAAGGAGCTTCTCCGCAGAGCTGCCAGCAAGTTGTCTGCAGGCTGATTCACCTACCAGATGGTGCCGATGCACCCTGCCGCCGCCTGGGTGGGTGCTGGGGATGCTGTTCTCGCTGTTCCCTTAGCAATCGGGCGCGCGGGGCTCCCTGTTCCAGCCATCGCCGCCGAAATAACCAGACTCCCTGGAGCCGCTGCAAAAATCTCGCTGCTGGCCTTTCCCCCCCCCAGAAAAACCCCCTTCTCCGGCCGCTCGCTTGTGGGTGGGTTGTTTGGATGAAACCTTGAAACCCGCCTGCCCCGCTGGGTGTTTGTGATCCCGCTGGCAGTTTCCTTAGAGAGCGGCTTTGCCCCTCTGTCCTTGGCCACGATGTCCCTCGCGCCGCTCGTGCTGGCTCCCAGCTGCCAGCTGGCTCCTGCCTGGGCTCGTCTGGGGGAGCGATGTGCCGGGGGGAGCGACGTCCTGGGGCACCCGGAGATGCAAGCGGGGAGCAGGAGGGTGCTGTTGCCGGAGCTGTTTGCAAAACTCTCCGTTCGTACCCTCTTCTTCCTTGGGAATCCTCTGTTTTGTTTCTTGGCCGCCTGCCCTGCCTCTCTTCAGGTGAGGATTTTTGGTAGGAAAGGCGAGAAATCTTGTTTTTAATACCGAAGAGGCAGCGTCCTAACAAAGCTGATGCATCTCCCCTGGGCTAGACTGAAGCTGGTCCCAGATGGGTGCTAAAGCGTGTCACATCCCACCCTCCCCGCCGACCTAGATGGGAGCCGCGTCCCTCAGCCCCAGCGTGGCCGCATCCTTCCAGCCCTGGGGAGGGATGCACCAGCGCGGCAGCATCTCGGGAGGGGAGCTCAGCACCCCCCTGATGATTTTTTTGTGCCAAGCCCGGGCTCTGGCCGTGTCCCCATAATTCAGGAGCTCTTGCCTGGGTGCTGGGCAGCTTTTCCCCATCGCAGGTGGCTGAAAATAAAAAGGAAAGTGACTTGCCCAGTGTCACAGCCAGGAGCCCTGGCTCGGGGCAGCAGGGACCTGGGGAGAGGGGAGGGCAGCCGGGGGGTTCCTGGCTTCTCTGCCTGTTCGTGCCTCATTGAGTTTTTTAGCATCTTGGGGAGGTTTTGTGTTATTTGGTGGAATTTCTGTTCTCAGCCTCTTCTGTGGGTACCTCTAGGAGCGACGGTCGGCTGATGGGGCTGGGGAACGTGTCCCCCAAGGAAAGGGGCAGATGGGGACAGGGAGCCCTTGGCTGGCACCGTGACACCATGCTGCGGGCTGGGACTCTGGGGTTGCTCGTGTCTGGGTGAAACCCATTTGAAGGTGGTCTCGGGTACAAAACCATGTAGTTTGTGACAAGTGGCACCGGCCAGAGCTGTGAACGGCGCNGAAAGCAGAGGATTAAAGTGAGGACAACTGTGTGACAAGTGGCACCGGCCAGAGCTGTGAACGGCGCGGCTGCCTCTCCGGGAACAAGCCAAGGGAAGGACCCAGCTTCAAACCAGCTCCGGAGCAGCAGCTTTATGGCTTTGACCTACCGAGACCCTCCCGGCTGCGTTCCCATGGCACAGCTTGGCCCCGAGCCCCGGTGCCGGGTGTCTCCTGACGCCGTGACATGCCCCGAGCTCGCAGGGGCTGTAACATTCAACACCAAATACTTGTGTCCACCCACATGCCCGGTGGGGCCAAGCCAACGGAGGCAAATATTTCCCTGGCTGGAGACTTTGAAGATGAAAGAGGGGAGATTTGGAGCTCCGGCGCTGGTGTGAGCGCGTGAGCAACGCTTCCTTCCCGCCTTGTGCTTTCTTTTCAAGCTAGAAATCATTATATTCCTCTGGGTTTTCATGAAACGGGGAAAAAGATGAGGCTGGCGAGGCAGGACCCTCCGTGGGGCAGCGCGACGGGCTGGCAGCGTCCCCGGGGTTTTGTTTTGTGTAGGGCTGACATAAACACAGCCCGCTGCCGCCCGGCTGTGGCATTGTAAACGCGATCTATAGAAAATCGGGAGCACACGGTGTCCCAGAAACAGAATTAGTTCAAGACAGGTGGACTCGGGGCCGTTGGCTCCGGCTCAAAGGCGAGTTGGGAGCTGGGATTTGATGGGATGGGGATGGAGCGGATGGTATCCATAGCTGGAAAAGTACTGAGCTGCGGGGCTGCCGGCAGCAGGTATGGCAACGGTGACCGTGGGGTGAGCCCCTCCTCTGCTGGAGCTGCCAGTGCTGCAATCAGACTGGGGTGCATCCCCCTCCCCAGTGTGGGGACCCCCCCCATAAAGGCAACGCTGGTTTTCGCCCGTATTTCAAAGGCATCGGGGGATCAATGCCTGTGGGATGTCGCTGATAAAGCGCTGGAGACCCAGCTGGCGATGCACGCTGATGCCCCAGATGACTGCCTACTGGTTAGGCACTGGGTTGTACTGGGGGAGATGAGCATCCCCAGGGAGACCCACTGGGCCCTGGGGACCCGGCGTGTCCCGCAGGAAAGGCTCGATGGCTGCAGCACGTGGGTGGGGGGGAGGCAGCGACCAAAATATTTGCTCGGTTTTACCCGTTCGATCCAGAGAAGATGCTGCTGCGGATGCTGGCGTGCCCAGGACTTGGGGGGGCAACTCTCAGGGGGCTCCTGCTGGCCCCCACTGAGGGATTATGGCGATGGTGGGTGTTTTGGGGTGTTTTTGGGGTGGTTTTGGGGCAGCATCTCATGCTTGCATGGGACTGGGGCTGCAGCCAGCGCGGAGGATGCAATGGGGTGACCTGGGGGGGTGCAGTGGGGTGACGGGGGGGACTCTTGCCCGCACACCTGTCTGCTGAGCCCTGCTGCCATGCAGCCAGGTTCGTTAGTCACTGTGTAAATGAGCATTGATGCTGAATCACCCAGCAC
This sequence comes from Syrrhaptes paradoxus, assembly GCA_013400615.1. Taxonomy (NCBI): domain Eukaryota; kingdom Metazoa; phylum Chordata; class Aves; order Pterocliformes; family Pteroclidae; genus Syrrhaptes; species Syrrhaptes paradoxus. The sequence continues at coordinate 48,922 of VZTO01020717.1, forward strand.
CCGCTGCATGGGGGGGGAACAGCCCCAGAGCAGCCCCTGCTGCACCCCAGTACGGATCCGGGGAGGGGGGTGCAGACAGCAGGCAAAGGCGTGTGGGTCCCCAACATCACCCCTCCGCCCTGCCCAAAATAAGCATCATTTTGAGCAAGATGAGGGGAACCGGTCTCCATGGAGACTGCGTGTCTCCGCACTGGTGCTGCTGGAGATGCTGGTGCTGAGCCTCGCTTGTGCCCTTCTGTGAAATGGGGACAACGCTGGCATCGCCCAGCCTGGGGGACAGCCCTTCCCCAGCCCTCCACCACACAACTGGGGTGATGCCCAGGCCGGGCATCATCCCCTCACCCTCCTCCAAGCCAGGGGGGCCTGACTCTGCCCCCCCCTTACCCACAGTGCCGGGGTAAGGGGGTCCGTGCCGGAGCAGGCAGCCCGGTGCCATCTGCCTGCGCTGACCCGCTGGCTCCCACTCCGGTAAGCATCACTCGCTGCCGGGAGTTAATTGGCGGTGCTAATTAGCACATCGTTATTAAAACACCCCTCCCCCTGCTGCGTGCAGGGTACGGGGCTGCCAGGCACAGCGCTCGTGCCAGGGGAGCACAGACCTGTTGCAGAGCCCGGCAGCGTGGGCTCATCCCAGTGACACCAGTGGCTGGCAGGGGACAGGCAGGCGGTGGCACGGGGCCGGCGGCTGCACGGCGGCGTTGGGTGGCATCGGCAGCCCCGCGCACGCAGCTCCCCAGATGGGAAGCGAGCGGAGAAGGGCAGCGTGTTATTAAAATGTGTTGAGTTGTAATAATCCAAGGGGGTGGTATTAACACATGGGAGGAAGCTATTTTAGAAACTGAAATGCAAAAGGCAAGGGGATGGCTCCCGCAGCGCCGCACCTCTTGGCTCCCACTGCAGGGTGGGGAGGAGACCCCCCCCCAGCCCCACTCACCCCCCTTTTTCTCCATTCCCCCCCCTCCAGGTTGTCTACTACACGGAGATGCACAAGATCTTTGGGGACCTGACGGCGCAGATCGACCGGCCCGGCTTGAGCGACGAGCAGCGGGAGCGGGAGAACGATGCCAAGCTGAGCGAGCTGCGGGCTCTGTCCATCGTGGCCGACGACTGAGGGCCGTGGGGGGATGCTGGTGATGGAAAAGATGCTGGGGACCCCCCCCAGATCCCGCAGCCACGCTGCTCCCCACTTCCTCCCTCCCCAGGATGGATTCGGGGGTTTAACTGCTGGCTGCTCCCTTTGCCCCATGGCTCTGCCCTCCTGCCAGGACAAGGGAGCATCTGGGGATGGGGTGGGGGGCACAGCAGGGCTCCCCCAGCCCCAGACTGTCTGCATAGGGCCTGGGCTCCTCGCCTTTTGGGCAAGAGGACGCGGCCACTCCTGGGGCTGCCACCAAGACATTCACTTTGTGCCTTAGGAGCCAGTGGCCCCCTCCAGGGAGGGGTAAAACCATTTAAATTCAATTTTTCGAGGCATCAGGAGAGGGGGCTGAAAGGGCTGCGCCCCCCATGCACAGCATCAAGTGATTCTGCCCTCAGGTTCAAGCAGAAACGGTGCTAAGTGCCTCAGCCCCACAGCTGGGGGGGCACAGGGGGTGCAGGGGTGCCCACCCTGGGGTGTGAGACCCCAAACTAAAGGGAGAGGGGCCGAGAAAGCTGGGGGGGGATGCAAAAGGGAGATGGAGCCCAGCAGGGAAAAGGAGGGGGGGGCAGCACCACCCCTTGGTGCCTGGGGAGGGGGCGAGGGGCTCGGCTGCTCTCTAATAAAGTTTTTGGCAGAGCAGTGGTGAGCCAGGGTCTGTGTTGGGGGGACAGGGGCTGTTTTGGGGGTCAGGGGCTGTGTCAGGGTCCTGGGGGGTGTGTTGGGGGGAGGCACAGTGCCCACAGCGGGCTGCTGCCGCCCTCTGCTGTCACCTCCCAGCCACTGCCGCATCCTGGGGACAGAGGGGGGACACATGCTGGGACAGTCCCCACATGGGCTGCCACAGCCCCCCGGGTACAGCAGAACTGTGGGGAGGGAGGGGTGATTTTTAAGGAAGGTATTATGGGGCTGGGAGAGAAAAGAGGGGCTGAACAGCCCCCCAAGAGACGCGGAAAAGAAACAGCTCCAGCCAAGGACAAGAAATAGAATTTTAGGGTCAAATACAGAGAATTAAACACAACCAACTGGGCAGAGCCAACTCTGCGGATCCCCACGGCTGCCCTGCCTCCCTCCAGCACAGAAAAGACACGTGGGGACCCTGCCACTGTCCCCAACCCCGCTGCGTGACATCCAGGGACTTGACTGGAAAACGTGGCAGATGCTGGTTCCTCATCCAGGTGGTCATTAGGCTGGAAGAGAGGAGAGCGGCCGCTGGCAGGGATGACACCCCACGATGGCCCATCTCTCCCCAGCGCCTGGATTTTCCTCTCCCAGTCCAGCCCCTGCTCTGCTTTCCCAGCAGCTTCCCTGGGCTGAGCACCGTGACGCTGTGGGAGACCTTCCGGGGAGGGGAGGCAGCAGAAGGAGGTTTCCTGGAAGAAGAACAACTCGTCACCCACCGCACGGGCTCTGCCGTACCCACCCGTCATCCCTCCGCCTCCCCAAGAACTCCTCCCTTCGGTGCCAGCAGCCACCAAAATTCAAATCGAAGGACACGAAGGCTGGGCGAGCATCCAGGGGCAGGGTGGTGCTTGGGGCCAGCTCCTCGGGCTGCTAAAACACTGACACACATTAGGGATGGGAGAGGCTGAGCCCCCCAAAACGGGGAGGGGGGTGCAGGCTGTGCTGAGTGTGCAGGAGGGGGGGGACAGCACCAGGGACACCGGGCTCCCCCCGGTACCTGCCTAGGGCAGCTCAGCCTCCTCCATCCCCCTTCCTGGCTCCGTGTTCCTGCTCTCCAGCAGCTTTTCCTTCTCCAGCTGGGCCAGCATCATCTTGTGCTTGGAGCCAAAATCCTGCTGCAGCATCTCCTGGAAGAGCTGGGCCACCATCACGGCTGCTGTGGGGAGGGACAGGGGCACAGGGCTGGTTCTCTGGGGGTTTGGGCTCCAGCAGCAGCTCGGTGATGCCTGCAGCAGCCGCGTGCTTCTCGAGGGTCCCCATCTCCTTCTAAAAATGTCCCTGTTTAGGGGGGAGCAGGGAGAGAAGGTTCAAGGACTTTGCATTCTCCGAAACACAGCCCTGTCCAAGCACCCATGGAAACACAACCGCCTTTTGGGATGTTTGCAGGGACAGGGTGAGGCCTGAGCCCCAGAGCATCCCCCTGCCAGCCCCAGAGCATCCCCCTGCCCAGCCCCAGAGCATCCCCCTGCCCATCCCACACCCGGATCCCATACAGTCGCAGCCGGGACCGCACCAGTCCTCCTCCCCCAGCACCCACCACGGAGAAGTTCATCCCCCCTCAGCTGTTCCATCACATGCTGGGCCAGGTTTAAGCAAAATAAACCCCGTTGCCATGGTTACCGGGCAGGGATGCTATATATAACCGCCACGC
>VZTO01020717.1:70849-87894 GCA_013400615.1 Syrrhaptes paradoxus
GGGGGGGGTCTGCAGCCGGCGGGGTGACAGGGGGCTCCTGGGGGGGGGAGTGACAACAGGGTGACAGTGGCTCAGGGCAGGGCTGAACCCCAAATCCAGCCCTGTGGGGACAGGACCCCCGTGTGCTGCAGGAGCGGGATGTGGGGTCCCCCAGCTGTGTCCCCCCCCCCGGGATGACATTCCGGGGCAGCCGAGCGGGACGAGTCCAAAGTTTGCCGCCGATGCCGGTGGCACGTTCCTGGTGCCACCAAGCAGGAAGCCCGGCGAGCGCGGGGGGGTGGCTGGCTAATGGATAACCCCACTGTCGGGGTGCTTAAAGAGCCCCAATTCCCCCTAAAAACAGCCCGGGGGGGGAGTCATGCAGGGGGGCAGCCAGCCCTCCAGCCCCCATGTGCACCCCTGGGGAGTTACTGTAGGTCCTACAAGAAGTGGAGCAGTTGTTTGTTTGTTTTCCTGCCAGGGCAGGGGGTCACGGGGATGTCCCCCCGTGTCCCCCACCCCATCCCGGGGTCCCCACCCCATCCTGGGGTCCCCACCCCATCCCAGCCACCGGCACAGGTGTCCCCTCCCTGTGGCAGTGGGGACCTGGGGACACAGCGGTGGGAATCCAGCCGCCGTCACCTCCCCTGGGACCGAGCCAAACTCCGGGACACGGTGTCCCCACGCCACCGGACGGGGGAAAGGGTCAGTCCCACTCCGGCCCCGTCCCACCCACTGGGCACCCAGCCCACCGCCGGGGTCCCCCACCCATGGCTGGGTGTTGGGGGGGGGCGACGTGGTCGGTAGAGCCATGGGGGGGGGTCCTTGGGGGGTCCGAGGGGGATGCGTGGGGACCCCCCACCCCACTGCGAGAGCCGGGACGCTGGAGGGGTGGTCCCGCCTGCCCCCCCAACTCCCGGGTGTGGGACCCCTCCCCACATTGCTCCCCACTTTGAGTGGGGTGGGGGGCAGCGGGATTTGGGGGTTCGGGGCGGGGGGAGCGGGCGGCTGTACTCACCCAGGCGCCGGAGAGGCCGGAGCGGGGGAGCGAGCGGTGGGAGCAGCCGCCGAGCGCTGGCGGAGGGGAGCGGGAGGCGGGGGGAGAGAAAAATTAATCATCCGAGAGGCCGAGCCTCCGCGGGCAGCCAGCGAGTCCAGCGCCCGCCAAGAACCGCCGGACGGACGGACGGACGGCGCGGCCAGGCAGGGTCCTAGCGTCCCACGGCCTGCTGGGCACACAGCCAGATGTGCACACAGCCAGATGTGCACGGGTAGGATCATGGGATGGTCAGGGTTGGAAGGGACCCCAGAGATGAGAGGCAGCCAGATCAGAGCCCCGAGGTGCATCCAGCTGTGCATGCAGCCTGACATGCGTTCATCCAGATGTGCATGCATCCAGATGTGCATGCATCCAGATGTGCATGCATGCAGCCTTGCATGTATGCAACTATGACTACATCCAGCTGTGCGTGCATCCCGCCACACGCATGTTCGAGCCTTGCACAAATGCTGTGTGCACAGCTGGATGGGTGCACAGCTGGATGGGAACAAGGTTGGATGGGTGCACAGCTGGATGGGCACAAGGCTGGAGGAGTGCACAGCTGGATGGGTGCACAGCTGGAGGGGCACAAGGCTGGAGGGGCACAAGGCTGGAGGGGTGCACAGCTGGATGGGCGCAAGGCTGGATGGGTGCACAGCTGGAGGGGCGCACAGCTGGACGTACACGCCATCAGCTCTACATGTCCCTTCAGTGGCACCCAGCCCCAGGGAGGGGACGAGGGGCCGCAGGACCCCCCCGCGCAGGGGACGCGGTACCTTGCTGGGGTGCCGGCGCGTCTCCATGTCCCTCATGTCCTTGTCCAGCTCCTCGCTGAGCTGCTCCAGCTCCTGCGCCAGCAGCACCTGCGCGGGGGGGACGCGGCTGCCATCACCATCGTCACCCTTCGTCCCATCGACACAGCCACCGGGACCCCCGCTGCCCCCTCCACCTTCCCCCATGTCACTGTCACCTTACCTCGATGGGCTGAGCCCGCGCCGGCGGTACCGCTGCTGGGGGCTGCAAAGGGCAAGGGGCTGGGTTGGGGTGCACCCACCAGCACCCCGCAATGCTGGCGCTCAGCTGGGGGTCCTGCAAGGGGCTGGGTTGGGGTGCACCCACCAGCACCCCGCAATGCTGGCGCTCAGCTGGGGGTCCTGGGGGGGAAAAGGGGGGGCTGGGAGTGCCGCACTGCTCCAGCGCCAAGGATTTCCCCGGTTCGTAGTCAAAAATGCTGCCGGGCTCGGCGGTGGCACCGCTGTCACCCCAGCTGGCCCTGCAGGGAGCCGGGGGGAGCTCAGCCCCACAGCCCCCCGCCCCATGGGCACCCCACGGGGGGGTGGGTCCATTGAACCCCCCCCCAGTGCCGCACTCACCAGTCCACCCCGTTGGGCATGGCGGGGGGCCCGGCCGGTGACAGCCCCCTCCTCCGCGGCTTCGGGGGGGACGGGGTCCCCGTGGTGGGTGGGGGGCTGAGCTGGCCCGTGGGGGGGTGGTGAGTGTCCCAGTCGGGCTCTGCGGGGAGGGAGGGGGACATGAAGGGGTGTCACACCATGTCACACCGTGTCACACCGTGCCGTGACACCGGGACCCACCGGGCAGCTTGTGGTGGAGCTGGCGGAACATGCTGCGGTACCAGTCGCGGGGCCGGTCGACGCTCTGGGGGGACACGACGGGGTGGTGAGGGGGGGACACGAGCCTGGGGAACCCCGTCCCCGTGTCCCCAACTCACGGAGCGCGAGGCGATGGGCATCCCGGTCTCATCCACCGGCCCGATGCCGTCGTACTTCACCCAGCGCCGCTCCCGCCGCTTGCTGTCCTTGGTCCATGTCGCCGACCAGCCCGACGGCCGGGGGGGAGCGGGGGCCCCTGGGACGGGCATGGGGCTGGGGGGTGTTGGGGTGCTGGGTGCCTTCACCTCCTTGGCTGGCCAGGTCTGGTACCAGTCGCTTACTGGGGATGGGGTGGGCGAGGGTCAGCCCTTGTCCTCTGCCCAGCATCACTGCGGGGGGCCCATGGGGATGCCCCCGAGGATGCCCACGAGGATGTCCCCAAGGATGTTCCCAAGGATGCCCCCACTGATGACCCCAAGGATGTCTGCAAGGATGACCCCAAGGATGTCCCCAAGGATGCCCCCAATAATGTCTGCAAGGACGTCCCCAAGGATACCCCCACAGATGTCCCCAAGAATGTCCCCAAGGATGTCCCCGAGGATGTCCCCGAGGATGCCCCTGAGGATGCCTGCGAGGATGTCCCCAAGGATACCCCCACAGATGTCCCCAAGAATGTCCCCAAAGACACCCCCAAGAATGTTCCCAAGGATACCCCCAAGGATGTTCCCAAGGATGCCCCCACTGATGACCCCAAGGCTGTCTGCAGAGATGACCCCAAGGATGTCTGCAAGGATGACGCCAAGGATGTCCCCAAGGATACCCCCACAGATGTCCCCAAGAATGTCCCCAAGGATGTCCCCAAGGATGCTCGGGGCAGGTACCTGAGTTCCTGGGGCCCCCCCGGCCCCCCTCGGCCGTGCCGTGGGTCTGCAGGTCGTGGAACTCGAAATTCAGGGTGTTGGAGCCGCGGTGGCGGATGACGGGGACCTGCGGCACAAGGAGGGGGCTGGCACGGGGACAACGCCAAGGGATGGAGGCGAAGCGGCTCCAAACCCCCCCCCGGGCATGCAGCACCCCCCGGCCCCACTCACCCTCCTCGCCGCCTGCTGCGGGGACACCCCCAGCGGTGGGTGGCCGGGGGGGACGTCCTCCACGCCCGGAGCCTGGCCGGCGTCGGGGGGCAGGAGCCGACCCGCCATGGCCGGGGGGTGCCAGGGGGGGCCCCGGGGCTGCCCGTGCCCTGCGGGGGAAAGCGGCTGCGCTCACGGCGGGTCCTGTCCCTGTCCCCATCTGGTCCCCTGTGGCACCTTCATGTCACCAGGCTTCCTGGGAGGGGTTGGGGACTCCTGGGGAGCCCCATCCTGGATCTGTCCCCATTGTTGGGGACCCCCATCCAGGATCCATCCCCATCACTGGGGACTTCCAGGGGGCCCCATCCTGCATCCATCCCCATCGTTGGGGAGCCCCATCCTGGATCTGTCCCCATTGTTGGGGCCCCCCATCCAGGATCCATCCCCATCACTGCGGACTTCCAGGGGGCCCCATCCTGCATCCATCCCCATCGTTGGGGAGCCCCATCCTGGATCTGTCCCCATTGTTGGGGCCCCCCATCCAGGATCCATCCCCATCACTGGGGACCCCCGGGGACCCCCATCCCAGCCCCATCCCCATTTCTGGGGACCGTCCCCCATTATTCAGAGGCGCAGGGGACACTGCAGTGGGGTGACGGCCACCGCAGCACGGTGACAGCCACCATGGCACCGTCCCCAACTTGGGGACCTTCACGGTGCCGGGGGCAGTGGCTGCTCATCCTTGGGGGGGAGAAGACCCCAGGGTGGGACAGGCGATGGCTGAGCCCCTTGCCCATCATCCCGGTGTCCCCATGTCACCGGCGTCCCCAGCACATGGCAGCAGCGGCGCCAGGAGAGCTGCCAGGGCCGAGCCTCCGCGGGGCCGAGGAAGACGAGAAAAGGCAGAGGAAGAATTTTTCCCCGCAGAAGAATTTTTCCCCGCCCTGCAGCGCAAACAGGGCAGGGAGCGGGAACGCCGTGACTCACCGGCTGCGCCGCGGTGCCAAGGCCACGGCACGGGGCGGGGGGCTGCCGGGGGGGACGGGACCCCCAGAACACCTCCTGACATCGTGCCGTCAGCATGGGACGGCTCCAGAGGTGACAACAGCCCTGGGGACCTTTAGGGGACCCCCCCATGTCCTCGCTGGTCCCCCAGCATCACTGTGGGGGTCCCATGGGGAGCCCAGCGCGGTGCAGACCCCCCCTCAAACAGGGCAGCGGGTGGTGTGGGGGGCACGGTGCCCCGTGTGCCACCCCTGTGGGGCAGATGGGGTTGGGGACACGCTGGATCCTCGCCCCGACGCAGCCGTGGGGTCAGCACCAGTAACCTTAATGGGTCAGCACCAGTAACCTTAATGGTTAGCGAGGCACTGGGAACAGCTCACCCCAGGGCACAGAAAGTGGGGTGCAGCCTCCCCCCCCCAGGGCACCCCAAGTGCTGCCACCGCCCCGTCCCCCGCACAGTGCCCTCCCCCAGCCCCATCCTGTCCCCCGAAGCCCGGGGAGCGGGTCCCCATCGCTCACCCCCTCCTCACCGCCCCCCCCCAGCCAGCTCTTACCTCCCGGGTGGTGCCGGCGGGGGGGTCCCCGAGGGTTTGGGGAGCCCCGCAGCGAGCGGGACGGAGCCGCGAGGAAAACGCACGGAGCCGGAGGGGTGGGGGGGGGGGTCAGAGCATCCTGGGGGGCTGGCGGTGAGACACCCCCAACAGCATCCCCCCGGCGGGGTCAGCAGCTGCCGTCCTCCCCCCGGGTCCCCGCCGGCCGCGGCCTCCCCGGGGTGCGGTGGCCCCCCCAGTGCTCCCCGCTCCGGAGCGGGACTGGCCCATTCAGAGTTTCCAGTGACATTTCCAGGGCCGGGATCCAGGGAGAGGAGCCAAGAGGCTGAACTCATCCCACGCCCCGCGCACACATTCCCGGCCCCCCGCTTACGAAACGGGGCGAGCCCAGCGTCGCCGGCCCCCCGCCGGGATGGAGCCGGGCGCTTGGAGGGGTTTTTGGGGAGGGGAGCGCCCGATGAAGGTGGGGAGCGAGGCTCCCTGCTCCCATAGCCCCCCCAAACCCCAGCACGGGGGGCACAGCAGAGACCCCCCCCATCCCTGCCACCAAATGCTTTCCCACGGGTGACCCCCCATCGCCTCCACCCCCCGGGGTCTGGGCAGTGGGGGTGTAACACCCCCATGTCCCACTCTGGGGGGGTCCCGTAGCCCACCTCATCCCCCCCGGCAGCGCCCGGGTCCCATCCTCTGGACGCTTCCTCCTCGCCGCTCCCCGAAACTGCTGACACCCCGAGAACAGGGCTGCCCCAGCCCTTCCTCTGTCCCCCACATGAGCTCCAGCCGCTGTCCCCACGAGACCTCATGCGGGAGGACGGTGGCTTTGCCGTCAGCCACCAGCTGTCCCCATCGGTCCCCAAAAGAGGTGACAATCCCCAAAGTGGTGACAGCTCCTGAACTGTCCCCTCCACCCCACCGCATGCTCGGTGACATCTCTGGAGGTCACACTGGCAATGTCCCCCCCATGGGCAGTGGGGTGTCGGTCACCCCACACGGCTTCAGCCCACCCTGGGGGTCCAGCCACCCCCCTGCAGGGACCAGACTCACCTCTGTGTCCCCATGCACCGTCCCCTTCGCAGCCTCCGGCCCCGGCCCGGCCTCCCTCCGCCCAGCAGCAGCCTCCGCTCGCAGATAAATATTTAATGCGCAGCCCGGGACAGGATTAACAAAGGGCGAGTGTTTCCTGTTTGCTCAGCGCGGCAATGCCAGCCGGGAGCGTGCGGCCGCGCCGGGCGATGCTCCCCTGGTCCAGGCTGCTGGGGGGGCAGATGCCGGAGCCCCCGCGGTGCCCAGACCGATGGCGAGGGTTGGGGAGCTTGTGATGCTGGGTGCGAGGCAGGTTTGCTGGTGGTTTGCCCCCTTTTTTGGGGGGGAAACACGCAGGAAAAGGGTGGGAGAGCCGGAGCATCCCTTCTGCGGTCACACCCGGGATGCTGGGGACCGGGGTGGGTGTCACACCCTGGGCAGGCTGAGCTGTGACGAGGAGCAGAAGGAGGCAAACAGATTGCACGTGGTGAGCTAAACGCGATGGTGAGATGCCAACCCAAGCAGAGGTGCTGCAGATGTGGCCAGATGTGGCAGCCACAGTGGGAGGCCAGGTCAACCCCACAGCTGGAGACCAGGTCAACCCTACAGCTGGAGTCGGGTACCCCCCAGCTCCCCCCAGCCAGGCAGGGAGCTGGCAACACCGGAGCTGAGACGGCCACAAGAGCCACCTCCTGTCCCCCGGAGCCAGGCAGAGGTTGGGGACCCCCCATGAGAACAGGAGGAGCCAGCCCAGCACTGACACCAAAGCTGAAGCCTCTGGCACGGAGGGAGCACCCCAAAAAAGGGGTGAGGAAGGAGCCGGGGAGCAAAACAAGAGCTGGCAACTCCCCTCCTCTTCCTCCTGGCAGCCAGGAGGGCGGCGGGAGGAGGGTGATTTACCCAGAGAGGATGGCAGGGCGAGGAGAGGAGCCGAGAGCTCTCCAAGAAAAGCTCCTGGGAGCGACTCCACAAGTGCCAACGTGCCGGAGAGGTCGGGAGACGCCGGCTCGGCGCTGGCATGCCCCGAAGAGGGGCCCCAAGCATCAAACAGACCCTAAAACCTTCCTCCCTTCCTTCCCGAAAGCCAGGCAGCACCCATGGGTGCTCCCCCAGGGGCACCAGGCACCCCCCTGCACCCCACAATAAACCACAGCGGAGCCGAGCGACTGTGTCAATTTTTAACTTTTTTTGGGGTTTTTTTTTTCCCTTAAGGATGACTTCCAATTTACATTAAGACAGTTCTAACAAATTCATTCCTTGTTCACAAAAAAAAAAAAGAAATTATATTAAATAATTTCTGCCAATAAATAACATTTTCACCATTTTTTTTCTCCTTTAAACTAAAAAAAAAAAAGCAAGGAAAAAAAAAATAAAGGAGGCAGTCTCCAGGCAACGGGTGTTATGATCCTTCAGCATCGAGAACCCTAAAAAATCACCATCCCTGCACCCAGCACGTGTCCCGTGGGGCTCCAGCTCCATCCCTGCCACCGCACCTCGCTCTGATCCGCGCCCGAGTGTCACCACACGGTCACCCCCGGGCTGGCACGGGCAGCCAGAGGTTCTCCCAATGCCCAAAAAAAAAAAAATTTAAAAAAAAGCTTGAACTCAACCCCACAGCACCCGCCCCACTGCTGACTCCCCTCCTTGGTACATGCACCTTGCTAGAACATGCAAAAAACCGAAAAAATAAACCCAAAAACCCAGGCTGTGGAGGAGGCGCTGGGCTTTCCCCGCGGCCGCTCGTGCTCCGTGGGTTGGGGTCCCCGAGCTCCGGGTGGCACCGGGGAGGGGACAGGATGGGGGGGGAGCACTGAGGAGGGGGCTCGAGGGGTGCGTGGCTCCGGGGCGCTGGTTTCGCTGGAACGGGGGAAAATTGGGGTGTTTCTGGATTTTTGTTTTTGCCGTGGTGGGGAGCCTCTGCTCGAGGTCTTCATCGCCTTCGTCCCCCCAAGGAGGGGATGAAGGGATGAAGCTGGGGAAGGAGGGAAGGAAAGCTCTGTGATCCCCGGGGGGGGTCACGCCGATGAGTGTGAAGTCAATCAAGGGGGTAATTAGCACCCCTGCGCCCCATCGCTGCTCCTCAACTGGTGGCAAGGGAGGGGGGGGACCAGCGCTGGCCTTGCCTGGGCACTATGGCATCCATACGTGATGCCCTACAGCTCTGGGGGGGGGGGAACACACACCAACACCGAGCCACTAACCACCCTCCCCGACAGGCACCAGCCCCCCCTCTGCCGGGATGCTGCCAAGCTGTGCCCCCCCAGTGCAGGGACATTTCTGGCAACACCCAGCTGCAGGGACAGGGGGGGTCACAGCCTCTCACCAAACCAACAACCCCCCCACACACTTTGAAACCATGAAGCACGAGGGTCAAACGGGTTTGGGGGGAGCGGGCGAGGCCGGAGCACGAGAAGGTTTGGGGACAAACCACGAGTGAAGCAAATCCCCTTCTGCAAAGGGACGGTCCCTGCTGAGCCCCCCCGGGCGCAGGGCACGAGCATCCCCCCCCAGCACCCATCCCAAAGCTCCTGCTGAAAACTTGGGTGAGATCCCAGCCTGGGTGAGAACAACACGCCCGAACATGCACGGGCAGCACCTTGGCACGGTTTGTGCTCTCGGAGGAAGATAACCACACACCATGGGCTCACTGCGATCCAGAAAGGATGCCTTTAGAAAAAAAAAAAAAAAAAATTCAGAAGAAATACTCACAGACAAAGGCAACTGGCCCCACGCCTCATATGGGGTTAGAGAAGCTCGCTGCAAACATCTCGCGCTTTTTTTTTTTTTTTTGCAAAGCGGTGGGCGTGGAAAAAAGAAAAAAGAAAAAGGAAAAAGTGGAGGCATGCGACTCAGAAGTCTTTTGTGAAAACCCAGCGGTCTGCTCACAGATTCCTAAATAGCTGGCATGAGGTTAAGTGACGTACGATGATAAGACAAAAGAAAGTTTCCTGCAAAGTTGCTGTTTTCCTCTGTCGCTGGAATCGCAGCTCGGGGCCGGAGCACAAAGGGAAGACAGCAAGATCCCGAGGAGGGGCTGGCAAATATCCCTCGGAGGGGCTGAGCCCGCTCGCCCGCTGCCCTTGCTGGGAGGAAGAACAACAGTGACGTTGGAAAAGAAGTGAAAGCTGGCGAGGGATTTGCTTCGGAAAGCTGCTTTGTGCGATCGCAGCTGCAACGACACGCAGGGAAGGGCAGCGACCAAATGGAAATCTCAAAAAATCCTTTCCCCGCTCTCACTTCAGGTCCAAGCGCGAGAACGAAGCTCTGCTCAACAGATCCAAGCTTCCAACCCCTCCACGAGGGCATCCTCTGGAAACCCTCCTGTCCCCGGAGATCCCCGTCCCTCTCCAGTGCTCCACACCCTGCGGGAATTCCTGCCCAGACCCACTCCACTCTCCCTGCCCGACCTCCCGTAACGCCATCCTCCCCCCACGGCGGAGGGAGGGATGCTCTTTCCAAACCGGGGGCTTTGGTAGCAAAACCACCCCGCCCTCAACCAACAAGACCCATCCCTACAGAAACCAGCAGCACCGTCACCCCTCCTTCCCCAAATTTTTACCATCAGCCCCTCCGGCTGCCAGGAAAGGCCGACACGCCCGCGGCTCCTTCGGAGTCGGAGGAACAAAGTCACCAGTGAGCCCAAGGAGGTGAAAGCCCCCCCAGAAAGGGACGCTGGGCGATGCTGGCTCAGGGGGGGACCACCTCGTACCCCCACCCCTCACCTACCCACCGGCAGAGCCGACCCAAAGCCGGGCGCAGGGGATGTGCCACGGGATGGTGGCAGCGGGGGGGGTCTGTGTGTTTGCTTTTTCCTTTAAATTCAAGCCCTGCCGATCGCTAGAGACCAGAGGTTAATTCCTCTGCTCTGAATCAGAGGGATTCCCAGCGGGATTCCTGCTGCACGGGCTGAGAAACGTGGGCATGGAGCTTCGGGAAGAGCCGCAACAAGGGGCAGCGCTTCTCCCCCCCACTTCCCACGAAGAGGTTATTTCCTTGCTTGGAATAAAACCGAATTGCTGAAGGAAAGGTGCTGGGATGGGTGTAACACCCCGGAGTCCTTCAGAGCTAATCCCAAATATCTGGATGTCACCTTGGCAGAGGGACGGATCCCGGCCGCGCCGCGTGCCTTCTGCAGAACCGGTCGCTAACGCAGCGGATGCAGGGAGGCAAGAAAACAACAGCAAACTCTGGGAAGAAGACAGTCGTGAAAAGGAAAAAAAAAAAAGCAAACCAACCCTTATTTTCAACGCAAGGACCTGCTTCGGAAAGCACAGGCTAACTTCGAATTGTACCAAAGTCAACGACCCAAGTTGCCTGGGACTGGTTGTTTGTTTTTTGATTTTTTTTTTTCTTTGTTTCTTTTAATCCCCCCACAGAGGTTTGCCTCTCGTGGAGGAGAAGTCAGCTGTACAGCACAACACTTCATATATGCACTAGCAGTTAAGATTGGTTTCTAAATTAAAATAAAAAAAAAAAAAAGGACTTTTTATATATCGAACATAAATAAAAAAAAAAAATTACAAAATGGTCACCTTTCTTACAGAATGGATGCAAACTGGATTATGAACGTGCCTCCAGGTGAAGTTGGTTTCTCCCCTGCCCCCACCCCACCCCAATAATAAATAAATAAAATTCATTAAGTTTTGGATCCTTTAGTGGTGCAGATCGGGCGCTCGGACCGTTACTGGGCTTTCTTCCCTGTGCCGTTCTTGTCCGCAGAGTTTGTTGAGGTTACCAAGTTCACCGGCCCGTCCGAGTGCATTGAATCCTTGCGCGGCGGCATGCGCTCGTTAATGCGATCCAGCCCGCGGGCTTCTTCGAAGCTGCGGATCTTGTGCTGCGGTGAAAATCCTCGAATGGCTGCGGAGAGAAAAACCAAGAGAGAAGAGTCAGTGCGAGCCGCGGATCCCCGCGGAGGAGCCCTTCAGCACACGCCAGACACGTAGGGGACAGAGTCGGGGTGACAGAAAGCACGTGTCTGGCCACTGGAACCGGGAGATGGGTCCGTGGGGGATTTTTGGCATCGTCGGCTCGCGTGGGGACCACGCTGCAGCCAGGTCACAGTGCTCCCTGATTTTTCTTCTTTTAATTTGGTTTTTTAGTGGCAGGAACTCGAAGACCAGACAAGTGCTCAATGTCCCCCAACCAGGGAAATCTCAGGAAAAACTTTCAAAGCTGAAAAAAAACCCCCACGCTACTAGGAAAATAAAAAGGCAAAAACTAAACCAACACGACAAAGACACCACCAGGCACAAGGCTTTGAACTCCAACACAAAGCACACGCTGCAACACCAGGAGAGGGGAAGGGCTAGTCCTCGGGTGACAAACCCAACGCTTCTTGCATGACCAGGAGACACACGGGCGGTCTCAGAGCGATGAAATCCCCCCCCGAGGGCAGGAATCTCTGTTTTATCATCACGAGGCTGAGTACATCGACGATACGGACCCGAATGGTTCATTTCTTTGTGTTACAGATAATTTAAAGAAAAAGGGTTTTGTGCCAAATCTTTTTACGAGGACTTTGGCTGGGTTACAAACAAACTTCCCTCGGTGATGAAAAAGTCCTTTATGCAGATTACAGCCCCATTCATCAGGAGCTGAATGGGGCTAAAATCGAGGGAAAATCCTCCCCAGCCAGTAACCTCAGGAATCTGTCACTTCCATACCAATTTCAGGGACAAAAAAATGCTTCTCCACACTGGGAGCATCTTGGCCCAGGGCTGGGGAAGGCGAGGATGACAGCAGAGATGCTCAACCTGCTTTTTCCTCGATGATTTTGACCAAGCCTTCACCGGATCGAGTCACCCAGGGGATGAACTCAGCCACGAGGCATCTGAGATCAGATTCCCGGAGCCCAGCACCAAAGTCTTGAGACACCAGAGCACAAACTGCTCCGGAGTAAAGGGCACTCTCGGAATAAAGGAATTGCACCAAGCAACAGCCTCGCAAAGGCGAAAATAGACTCCAACCAGCCCACTGGGTGTTTTTTTGCTTCCCAGCAGGGGCCCGTCCTCCCCCACTTCTGGTGATGCAAGAGTAAAAAGCTTCCAGAAGGCTGATAAAGCTCTTTAAAATTAGCGCACGCACACACAGAGATGATTTTGAGTCTCTCGCCGGATTCTAGCCATACCTTCCCGTGCCTCTACCGCTTCTACTGTGGCTGCAATACAGAAGAACAGTGGCATGCAAAAATGAAGACAGGAGAAAAAAAAAAAAAAAAAAAAAANAAAAAAAAAAAAAGAGTGACAGTGAGTGATCTAACATCATCGAGCCCACAGCCTCCCAGCCCCGCGGTGGAGAGACGACCGTAATCAAACCAACTGGCAAGAAAGGGAAAAACAGGTGAGAGGAGCTCGAGAGGAAGGCTGGAAGGGGACTCCCTCGGTCTGAGCACCCGCCGGGCGCTGGCACGGGGGAGTCACCTTTCCTCGCGTTCGCTGGACTCGGCACACAGAGAAATCTGATGGGAAGGAGCAGAGAAGCGGAGAGCTGGCTGGCTGCTGCATGCACCGGGGGGTCGGGCACGCGGGCGTCCCACAGCGAGGGTCCCAGAATGAGCCGTGGGTGTCCCCCTGCGTCGGCAGCCCCTCTGCTCCCAGTTTGGTGGCTCTAGGGTCACCTGGCCACCTTCAGAAGGTAAATTACGTGGAATTCACCCCCGAGCAAAGCTCCAACCACCAAAGCCATGTAAAGGAGGGGACCCCCAGGGCTTTTTGGGGCAGTTTGCTCTCAGGGGGAGGGCAGGCAGCAGCAGATACCAGGCTGCTCCGCTCCCAATGCCTTGAATTCTACCTAAAAAAACCCCAGGCTGATGCTTCAAATCCAGTTTGGCTTCAGCTCCACCTCCTAAAAGCGTTACCAAGCAACAAGGCACCATAAAGCTGAGCAACATCCCCCTTCCTAAATCTCCTGCAGCAGCTGCCCAAGTTTTGGGAGTCCCAGCCTCAACATCTGGGAGGAGGCCCTTCCCTGGAACAGATCCCCGGCTTTTAGCCTCCAAACGCTTTGGACACAAGACAAAGCCCACGTGTGTCCTCGAGAGGCCATGGAGGAAGGACGGAGCTGTGGCTGAGCTTCTTCGCTCCATCCGGTGACTTTACTCAGCCGGTTTTGCTAAGCCGTGCTGCGAAAGCTCAGCAGGAGGCTCAGGGAGGGAAGGGGCCCCCCACTGCAACCTGCAGCCCTGTCTCTTCTCTTTTGGGGTGCAGAGGAACCCTAAAAAGGGGGCACAGCCCCCTCTGGGGCTGAAGGAGAGCCTGTACCTTCCCCAGGAGCTGCTGCGAGCAGACAGGGTGGTGCAAAGGGATGTGCGGACAGGACGGGGGGAGAGAAGGAGGCAGGAGGGGGGGAAAAGAGTGTGAGAAGGGGACAAAAAGCGGGGTGCTGCTGGGGGGAGCATGGGGTGCTGCTGGGGGGGAGCACGGGGTGCTGGGAGCCATGGAAGGAGGTGGCAGGCAGGGTCGGGTAAGGCAGCAGCAAAGGTCTCCAGCTTGTTTGGTTTGTCTTGGGGAGATGCACAAATCTCAGCTCCCTCACTGGGGGGGCTGTGTGGTAGCCCCTCCAAGGAACCCCCCCGAAGAGGGGAAGGTGCAGGATGACATCGCAGCACGCCCCGCTCCCTGTGCTGTCAGCAAAAGGGGCAAAGCTGCGGCAGCACGAGCTGTAACAGCCGCCTTCCCACTCAGGTTCTGTTCCCATGCCTGCAGCAAAACTGGGGCAACAGAAACCATTACATTATGGTTGCTATAAAAAAAAAGGAAAAAAAAAATTCATACTCCTCTGCAGGCAGAGAAACCCATGAGTTTGGGAGCGATACAGCATCCTCTCCACGCCAGGAGCGGGCAGCAATATTTACACGTTTCTCACTCCTGAACTATTTAATCAAGGCAAGGCAACCCCAGAACAAGCCTTCTCCTGCGCCCGCAGGAAATCACCCGGCGCCGATAGGAAGGGGAAAGCAGGCTGGGGAGATGCCAGCATTCAAAGGCTGGCGGCAGGAAAGGATTAAAACACTAGATTACAGGATTCCCTCTGGGGACACATGTTCCTGGGATAACTCATTCCCTGACCATCGGCCAACCTCCCTGCCCTGCGAGTTTAAAGCATGCGGAGGGCTCGGTCCTGCTCTCCGCACACGAATAACACAGACCAGTTGGCTGCCGAGGGAGGAAAGTATTTCCCAGCAAGCAAAGAAACCTTCCAAACCAGATCAAAACCAGGGGGCTGAGAGAAGTCTTAATATGAAACATACAGGCCTGGAAGAATCTCCTGCCTTGAACTCCATCTAAGCTTCCTCTGGTTGGGATTTGCAATTTCAGAGGGTGAAAATCAGAGGGGTTTTGTTGAACAAAGAACAAACAAGCAGGCGCGTTTACTGTGACATTCATACAGCAGCAGCAGCAGACAGGTGAAGCAGAGGATGCTCATCATGCAGCGTTAGAAGGGAAATAAACAATAAAAATTGTTGCAGAAACATACAGTAAAGCAATACACATGCTTTAGCAGGGTGCTGTTTGTTGTCTTTTTTTCCCCTTGCGTTCCCCTCCTGGAGGGTACACGGGGACATCCTGGAAGGCTCTGCGCATCCCCACCTACATTTCTGCTTTTTCCTATTTCTGAATCCTTCCTCCCCACGGGTCTGAACCTCCTCTCGGGTCCCCAGGCACCCTGAAACATGCCCACGGGAGCTGATGGAAGGGGTTTCAGGGCAGCAGAGGGGCAGGTGTAAGGCTGCAGAGGGGAAGCAGTGCTGCGGGGAGGAGGATGGTTCGTACTCACCCGTCTGGAGGGTCTGCCTCCCCCCCGAGAGCACTCCCAGGGGCAGGGTACCTGTGGGGGTCAGGCCCTTGAGAGTCAGCACACTCTCGCTCTCCTCTCTGCAAAAAAAAGGGAAAACAAGCAGTTATTAGGAGATCAATGTGATGCTTGGTTAGATCCACGCGAGAATATTAGGGGTGAGCGGCACGAAAACCAGAGTCTGCCCCGTGCTGACCGCAGACAGCATGGGTACGACCCACTGGGCACCGAGCACAACACAGACCTCGGCTTGCCCAGCCTCGACCCATCACAGCTACGGCACAGCAAATGCACCCCAAAAGGGCTCAATACCCCCAGTCAGTGGCATTTCTGCAGGCTTGAGGTGAAGGTTTCTGAGAGCCAGACTGCTCGGCATACCGAAACCATCACCTCCAGGCTCTGTTGTCTGCTCTGAAGCAAGAGTTTGGTATGATTTTTCCCCAGCAGGACTCTATCGTATGATTTTTCCCCAGCAGGACTCTGTCTGCCTGGAGCACCCTGACCAACGTCCCCCCCCATACCCAGACCCCAAATCAAACTTCTTTCCTTACCGAAGAACTGAGAAGACACGTGCCATTTTCCCAATGGCTCTGATCTTATTCCTGATGATCTCTTTACGGACTGTTGTCCCACCTTAGGGAGAGAAAAAACAAACAGCAGCATGTTTAAGGATTTCCTTGCTTTTCCAGGCACAGGTAATGTCAATATGAAGCACCTGCCTGACTCCAGGAAAAGAAAAACCATGATTTACAGATTCACAGCTACACTCTTGAGAAAACAGCGCTGAGAGGATGGCGGTCAGGATGGCAGTGAGAAGGGCAACACCAACGAGATGACACACGGACTTAAAAAGGTCTCGAGAGAACAGAACCACCAAAGGAAACGGCTCGGATAGGTCTTTGTTCGAAGCTCACCAGGTTTGATCACACTACACAGGATGTAACACAAATGACTCAGCCATGTAGACACAGTTTTGCAAGGCAGAACACGGACGAAATCTGACTGCTGATGAACGCCGCAGAACACCGGGGCTGTGCTCGCCGCGGGGAAGGAGTGTCACGCAAGCATCAGCTTTGGGCATCCAACGCGTACAGTGAAGGGCTTGGCCGGAGCCTTGCAACTCTGCTTTTTGACCCCACACAAACACAAAGTGAGAGATGTGAACTGCACCCCCCCTCCCTTTCCGCTATATAACAGGAGAGGAGAAAAAAAAAAAAAATAAAAAAAAAAAAAGCATGGAGGGTAAACTGAAAACAAACACAAAAAATTCAAAAGTCAAAGAGGTAACAAATACATCTCCTCTCAGCTGAGATTCCTCACATGGCCCAAGTACACATTAGGACAGTCCAAGCCAAACCGGAGGAGGTCTAACATGCACCGATGGCTCAGCCATGCACTAAGTGGCTGCATTCAGAAGTCAGATAGAAACGTGACCCCGTTTCTCGAGTTCCTGGAGGAACGCAGAAGGGTTAAAAAACACACGGCGCTTATGTTAAAAACTGAAAGGGGATGAAGAGACTGCCCGACTAGTCAGCTATTCAAATCCACTCCAAGGAATCTGGTGGCACAGGCAGTGAAAATTAAGCTTGTAGCAAATTCTAGCTGGGTACCTTTCTGATAGCTTGAAATGTAGTGATCTTCAGGGAGAGGAGACACCAAGAAACAAGTAGATGAAGACAGAGATAGAAGAAACAAATTTAATTTTCATGGGAGGGAGAAAGAAAAAAAAAAACAAACCAAACCAAAAAACCAAAAAACCAAAAACGAAATGCAATGGGAGAAGCGGGTTAAAAGTCTCAACCTGGCGACCGAAGCAGCGGCACCTTGTTGTAGCACAACGGTGATCTGCTTCTCTGCGGGACTGTGTCCTCCGGACCCCCCCCGGGCATGCTCACGGCCCCGCTTCTCGCTGCACGCCCCACGCCTGAGCTCCCTCTGGGTCAGCCCCTCGCTCTGGAGCCGTTCCCCCCCC
>VZTO01020717.1:89065-99408 GCA_013400615.1 Syrrhaptes paradoxus
AAAAAAAAAAAAATAAAAAAAAAAAAAGCATGGAGGGTAAACTGAAAACAAACACAAAAAATTCAAAAGTCAAAGAGGTAACAAATACATCTCCTCTCAGCTGAGATTCCTCACATGGCCCAAGTACACATTAGGACAGTCCAAGCCAAACCGGAGGAGGTCTAACATGCACCGATGGCTCAGCCATGCACTAAGTGGCTGCATTCAGAAGTCAGATAGAAACGTGACCCCGTTTCTCGAGTTCCTGGAGGAACGCAGAAGGGTTAAAAAACACACGGCGCTTATGTTAAAAACTGAAAGGGGATGAAGAGACTGCCCGACTAGTCAGCTATTCAAATCCACTCCAAGGAATCTGGTGGCACAGGCAGTGAAAATTAAGCTTGTAGCAAATTCTAGCTGGGTACCTTTCTGATAGCTTGAAATGTAGTGATCTTCAGGGAGAGGAGACACCAAGAAACAAGTAGATGAAGACAGAGATAGAAGAAACAAATTTAATTTTCATGGGAG
Source organism: Syrrhaptes paradoxus (assembly GCA_013400615.1). Classification (NCBI taxonomy): domain Eukaryota; kingdom Metazoa; phylum Chordata; class Aves; order Pterocliformes; family Pteroclidae; genus Syrrhaptes; species Syrrhaptes paradoxus. The sequence goes on from VZTO01020717.1 coordinate 89,573, forward strand.
GGAGAAAGAAAAAAAAAAACAAACCAAACCAAAAAACCAAAAAACCAAAAACGAAATGCAATGGGAGAAGCGGGTTAAAAGTCTCAACCTGGCGACCGAAGCAGCGGCACCTTGTTGTAGCACAACGGTGATCTGCTTCTCTGCGGGACTGTGTCCTCCGGACCCCCCCCGGGCATGCTCACGGCCCCGCTTCTCGCTGCACGCCCCACGCCTGAGCTCCCTCTGGGTCAGCCCCTCGCTCTGGAGCCGTTCCCCCCCCGATCTACAAAGTGCAGCGAGTGGTTTGCCCCTTCCATGCACAGCTTAAACGAGGGCCAAAACTGCATCCTGCTTTTTTTTTGGAGGGTGACGTGGGAAGCCTCTTTCCAGAGCTCACTGCGACAGATGAGAAGACTGGGTGGGTATTTTGGTACAGAAAATTTGGAATTTGGGGGGGAAAAAAAATAACTACTTGGGAAGCAGGCTCTGTAACCGTTCTCCAGAGTAGCTGGCAAGAGCGTCTGTCGCAGTGAATATGGTTTAATTTCTCTGTGACTGAACAGCAAAAGGGGGAAAAAAAATAAAATGTTTCCTACCCAGAACCATACAAGGGTTGGCCAAAAAGGAACTGGAGCCCCTGGCTGGATGTCCAGTTATAAATCAAGTGCTGAGAACTCTCGAGCTAGCATCACACACCTTCCCCCCCCACTGGTACCAGCCTGGCTGTAANGAAATGCAATGGGAGAAGCGGGTTAAAAGTCTCAACCTGGCGACCGAAGCAGCGGCACCTTGTTGTAGCACAACGGTGATCTGCTTCTCTGCGGGACTGTGTCCTCCGGACCCCCCCCGGGCATGCTCACGACCCCGCTTCTCGCTGCACGCCCCACGCCTGAGCTCCCTCTGGGTCAGCCCCTCGCTCTGGAGCCGTTCCCCCCCCGATCTACAAAGTGCAGCGAGTGGTTTGCCCCTTCCATGCACAGCTTAAACGAGGGCCAAAACTGCATCCTGCTTTTTTTTTGGAGGGTGACGTGGGAAGCCTCTTTCCAGAGCTCACTGCGACAGATGAGAAGACTGGGTGGGTATTTTGGTACAGAAAATTTGGAATTTGGGGGGGAAAAAAAATAACTACTTGGGAAGCAGGCTCTGTAACCGTTCTCCAGAGTAGCTGGCAAGAGCGTCTGTCGCAGTGAATATGGTTTAATTTCTCTGTGACTGAACAGCAAAAGGGGGAAAAAAAATAAAATGTTTCCTACCCAGAACCATACAAGGGTTGGCCAAAAAGGAACTGGAGCCCCTGGCTGGATGTCCAGTTATAAATCAAGTGCTGAGAACTCTCGAGCTAGCATCACACACCTTCCCCCCCCACTGGTACCAGCCTGGCTGTAACAGCGGTTTTTTACCTTCCAATGTCTCATCGCCATCTGAAATCAACTCATCATCGGAGCATATGTTGAGGATGTTAACGAGCATTTCTGTGACTGTAAGAAGCACAGACAGGGAGGTTAGAGAGACCTGGCAGGCAGAGCTATCTGGACAAGGAAACAACTTCAAGGTCATTTCTACCCTGCAAGCGGAAGCCCAAAAAAGACACTTTTAGCTGCACACTGCTGGGACCTCGCAGCAGTACCCAGAGCAGACGACACACTTCACACCTTCTGCCGAGGAGGTGGACGCGGTCCAAGCACATCACAGATGAAGCAGACGCGGGGAGCGGGGTGCCAACATCCGTGCAGAACAGCCTGGGCTCGCCGAGGGTGCCCCCTCCCCACCCCGACCCGCACACAGGCCACCTGGCTCCAAGAACGTCAGAATTCAACCTTTGGTTCCTCAAAGTCAAAAAACCCTTTGGGGCTTCAGCCCTGGAAGTCCTACTCCAAACATAAAGCACTGGGGTGGAAGTTAAACTCACTGGGAGATATTTTAAGCTGCCCCGCCTCCTTCACAAGGAAACAAGCCCTTAAATTGAAGCGAATGCTTCCTTGTTGGTGGGCAACAAGCCAACAGGAGATTTGAGTTTCTCTCAAACCCAGAGCGAGAGAAATGTCTCCAAATTCTGAGGCGGGGCGACACCACCCCGTATCAGCTCCACCAGCAAGGCAGAAATAGCAACAAGGGATCGCTTTATTAGTAAAAGCTTTCTAAAGCAGCTATCAACAATTATTTTCACGTGAATGTTACCCAGTAACACACAGATCTCCTTGAACCTGAACTCCTCCCAGTGCTGGCTGATACGAATGAGTTACAACACATCTCACAGCCCGCGGGACAGGTTTCCAACACTCAAGGTACAACGACCAGTCACCGGGCAACTCGTACCAGAAACCCAAACCTCTCTTACCCTTTTCCCCTACAAAAGGCAAAGACCATGTGAAGACATCCATGAAGTTTGGAAGCCAGTAGGGATGAGGGGAACAGTTGAACTGCCTGATGTTCATGACGTTGTTTTCGTATTTCAGTACAGCAGCTAGAAGAGAAAAAGGAAAGACACCGCGTGTCCCTAGGTGCTGTCAACTTCCGGGAGCTGTACCTGCGCTAATAGAACTTCATTATCAACAAGAGGCAGCACTCCTGGAGAATCAAACCACCTGCTCTCCAAAATGAGAAGGCTCAAGCAATATTTTTTCAGTTTACCCATTACACGGTTTCACTAAAGCTCATCATCATCAACATTTATGGAAATCATGAACCCAGAGCCAAGATCCAAAGCGAAGGGTAAGAAAAAACCCAAAAAACCCACGGCTGAGGAAAGTTCCCCATCGTACTCAGCTGGTTTTAGAGGCACAGGGAAGTTAAAAGCTTGCCTGTACGAGCAGCTTCTGTTTTATGGCAGCATTCACCAACAGCACTCAGCTGTCACGTGGCTGGAAACAAAAACATTATTCTGGACTTTATAACTCCACAGCTAATTGCCACAGTAATACATTAAGTCTCCGAGCCAGAGAACCCAGCCACGTCCAGCTCCCCAGCTGCCCCAGTTTAGCACAGAAAGCTTTTTCATCTCATGCATAAGAATGCACCCAGAGGAGAGGGCAGAGTGGGCACGGGAGATGGAGAGGGATTTCCTGAGCACGTGGGGACAGCACTGACACCCCACCAGCCCTGCCCTTACCCTTGTTGTTATAGACATCTAGGTAGTTTGGTGCAGAGAAGATTGTGATTAACGAGGGAAAGCCTGTTGTCTGGCTCTTCCTGTACATTCGGTACCTGAAAAACAGGTCGAGTGTTAAACACGCCGGTCTGGCTGAGGAGAGAGCCTGCTCCCTCCCGGGCTGCAGCACTTACCCAGCGTCCTGGGCTTCATGAGCTCGGATTACAGATAACAAACTATTGTTCTGCAAAAATTCACAAACTGCAGGATAACTGGAAAATAAAAAAGAAAAAAAAGCAAGGAGACATGAGCATGTGGCACTTGCAGCATCCATTCGGTTTGTGTCCAGCATCCCCAAACAAGGCCAGTCCGTAGCACATTTAAAGATGAATTGCCAAGCATTCTGCTAAACAGACCCCGGGTGCCAAGCCCTCCCTATCAGCCAGGCTACAAGTGACCTGTCAGCACAAGTGCTTCTCTTTTGGACAGGAAAAGATTATCTCCTGAGCTCCTGGTACTGTGCAGTGCCTGAAAACCACTCACAAGGCACCCTGCCAGCTAAAGGAGCATCTCTGCTGTCTGATACCACAACCCCAACACATCCACGGAGAGCTTGATATCACAGGATGAGAAAAGACACAAGACTTTGTGCCTCAGAGCCAAGACTATTCCAGAGCCAGGTACACTGTGAAGTCCCACAGAGTGACCTGAATCGCGATTTATCTCCCTATACATCCTAGGATAAGGGGAGAGAAGAGGCTCCTGTCCCTCAGAGCCCCCTCAAGCACCACTGACCTGTAGAAATAGGAGCAGCCTCGAACACTGTTGTGGGAGAAATGTTCCAGCGTCTTCTCGTTGCCGTAATCCTCGGATGGGTCGGACCAGAGCAGGTCACACATGGGACCGAAGGCTGGAGGCTCCTTAAACCTGTCTAACTGGAAAACGGACACGAAATCAGGACAGGCAGAGCACGGGAGCCTCAACCTGGAGCTCCATGCAGGAATCAAGCCAGCCGTTAATCACGTTGTTAATTGTAAGGACGACGGAGATTACTTACTTTCCTAATGTCATCTAGACACGTGATTTCTGGAGACAGTCCTCCATGAACGCACAGAAACTGCTGGTTTAAGAGGGCAGCAAGAGGAAGACAGTCAAATGTATCCATACACGCATCGTACACTCGCTCCGAATACTTGATTCGACCTGGAAGGATGGGGACAGGAGGAAGAAGAGGGGAAAGAATTGAATTAATTTAATTTATCCATTTACACAACAAAGACTGCTCAGGCTGAAAGCAGAGGGGTTTTTTTTTTTTATTTTTTTTTTTTTTTAAAGAGGGAGTCATTCACGCATCCAAACCTACATGACATGAGAAGCATTAAGCAAAGCTTTGATCAGCCAAAGTGCTGATAATAACTTCAAGAAGACGAGCTCCTAAAGCGATACGGAAACTCCACATCCATGGCCCACCGAGTCCAACTTTGCACCTGGCGAAAACGCTGCCTTCGAAAACGTGTGTTGGGCACAAAGATAAAAAGCTTCACAGCAATCTGGACACAGTCAAGAACATCCATCTCCCTTCCAGCTATTTTCTAGAACACCTGCACCAGGAAAAGAGGCCAGGCGCTTGCCACGGTAACAGAAAACCTGGGATATGGATAAAGCCATCCCATTATTTTCCTGCATTCATCCTGCACCTCTAGACTCCGAGAGTCTCACCGGCCTCGGTATTACACCCTGGGAAAGGCAGCAGCTGTTTCATTTGGCACAGCAACAGCACACAGTCTTTTACGAGAGGAATCGCCTTTCGGGCTGGACACGAGTGCTTTGAGTCAGAACTGGAGCGAGACGCCTGCGGGTAAACGAATCTTCACCCCGGACCGTTCAGCGATCGCAAGCTCTGCTGGATGCCTCGTCTCAGCAGAGGTGAGGAGGATGTTCCGACGCACTAACAGAGGCACCGTGGCCTTTCTCAAAGTAGTTTGGCTCTTACAGCAAGGTTCCAACACGTTCACAAATATCCCTCAACGCTTCCCGTTAGGACGGAGAGGAGCAGAGACCGACACGTGTCTTCTTGCAGCTGCAGCCCCTTCGCAGGGCAGTGACGTGTTAACACAGCCAGACCTTCAACAAAGCCCCATTACTGCTATAAAATAAAGCAGAAAAGTGCACGAACGAAAGTTTACCTTTCATCCAGCTTTATTTCCGAGATAAACAGGTTTTTTCCAGCTGCACGCTGTGATAAAGGAAGAGGAAAGGCAGCATCTTCTGGTTTCTAACAGGGGGAAGAGCCCCATCACCTCTGGCTCAAACTGAGCCCAGCTCCACAGGAGCTCATCCACCACCATCGGACTCCAGCATCCAGCGGAGAGCTGGCTGGTGTTTCCCAGCTCATTTTGGAGTAAACAGATGTCATTATCTTGGCACCTACCAGCCTCACCGAGCTGAAGGGCTAAAGATCGGACCTGTGCCTTGCCCGTAACTATTTCCTGAGGCCGGGTCCTTGAGCAGTGAAGAGCGGCACGTCGCTGGTGTACACCTTGTTTATTGCTCGGAGGAATGACCGTCATCCTCAGGGGAACGGGGTCATTCCCCGACCTTTCATCACCGTCGGTTTAAAAATACGTAAATGCTGCAGGAAACTATCTTTAACTCGGCTAAAATGATCTTAAAGGTAATGATTCTCCCCAGCACAAACACCGAGGAACAAATCCTTTATGTGCTTCCAGCTGTAATCACCGATCCCAGCTGCACAATCTGGAGCTGGAAGGCGTTTGGCAGGAATTATCCATCGCCGGGGAGGGAGGGTGTGTGTGCAACGGGCGCAGCAGCAAGGCAGGGAAGATGTGTTCGTGTTTCTTCCATCCACGTTCATTCTTCATAACCAGAAGGACACATCCACATGCTCTCTGTACTCTACAGGACTTTTTTTAATATATAGACCCATAGAATGGCTAGGGTTGGAAAGGACCTTGATATATATATTTTTTTTTTAAAGCAAGAGCTTAGAGCTCCTTAAAAAAAAAAAAAAAAAAAAAGAAAAAAAAAAAAAAAAATAAATTAAAAAATAAAAAAAAAAAAAAAAAATCTTTTTTTTTAACAGGAGAAGAGCTATGTACACAGGAAAAAAAAAGACAACAGATTTTCACAGCCCAAGAGCTAACCAGTACCACTCAGAGCACAAAAATTAAGACCCACACCCGGTCACAACAAATTAATACATTTAAATCCTTCCACCGCTGATACTTACACTCCTGCTTAAAGGTGAAATATTCTGTGAGGTGCCTGCACTCGTGGTTCCCTCGAAGGAGGAACAGTGTTTTGGGATGATTTATCTTTAAACTCCATAAATACAGCACGCACTGCAAGAAAGGGAAGGAGAAGATGGCATGTAAAAAAAACCCTTTTATAGGGCACTAATCATCCGTAGGCTTCAGTAAGAGTTTCTGGGAAGACACCCAACAAGCTGGATTCAAAGCGGAACCCTGATAGAAACCCAGCTCCATAATCGGCAGCAGATCTTATCTTGGCCAACTTCGCCAGTGGGGGAAAGCCACACGGAGCATTTCTCTATATTAGGCTTGAGTTGGAGAAGTGACAAATGAGATCGCATTCAACCGAAACCGGCTCTGGGCTGGGTGGGGGCAGTTTTTTTCCCTTCCAGCAGCAAAAAGCACCCATTTCAGAGCAGCAAAGCAAAACCAGCTGCGCGGCGAGATGTGGGCTCCAGATGTCCCCCCGCGATCGAAAGCAGAGCCCATCCCCTACAACAGCCGGCTCGCGGAGACATTTTATCAAGTGCATTAAACATGAACAAAAAAAAAAAAAAACTCAACCTTCATCTTCCTCGCTGACTTCCCCCCCACCCTGTTTGTCTGCTTACGCTACAGTCATGTGAAGTTCAAGTTCAAAACAGGAAAAGCCAAAAACCAAGCTTAGTAAAGCCTCCTGCCTTTGAAGAGGGCTTTCCACATCCCCTCTCCGAGCAGCAACACCTGTAAAAAGATCATCTTGGATGAGGCGCAGACCAGAGTCAAACTGAAACAATCTTTTTCTTTTTTTTTTTAAACCATAAATATTTTGCGGTGAGTTTCTAAAGAGGCTCCGCAGGGCTGGGAAGCCGGCGTGCTCGCCCTTCTGCGCAGTGCATCGTCAAGCTGATGGCGAAACCAGCCGGCATCTCGCACGGGGAAGCGTTCTCACATTTCCCTTGTTGATTTGGAGTGCTGGAAGGACAACCCATAATGACAGCAAGCTTGGAGATCTGGATTAAAGTCTCTAAGAAGAGCTTACCCTTTAGGCTGACGTGCTACAGAAACGGCACACGCCTCGAGAACACCAACCACGGAGTCTGTCAACAGTTTTACACTTTCAAACATCGCTGATCTGGGGCACGGATCTCCGGGAACACGCTGCTGGGGCAGGGAAACAGTCTCCAGAACCAAAATAAACCGGTTCCCAGTTAGTTTCCAGTGCAGACACCTCAGATATCGGGGTATTTAAGCACTGAACCTGCACGGTAAGCTCTGCAGTAGTTATTCCAGCTCCATGCAGGGATCCCTAAAACCCCAAGGAGGTGTAAAGCCAACCCGTGTCCAACTCAGAATTCAGCCCGCAGAAGGAGAGGCGATGGCAAATTCTGAATTCTGAAATCGAACAGAAACAGGGCAGGCGGCAAGTAATTTAAGCTGGGGTTGAGGCTGGCAAAAAGCATGTTTTATTGCATCTGCTAATGGGAGGAATGTTCCCAACAAAACCATTTATAACTATCTGTGACTTAAAGCCTGAACTTCCTCTGTTTGCAACCTAAATGTCACTTTTCTGGGTGACCATGAGAACCAAAAAGTCCCTAAAAATGATCCAAAGGACTTGCTAAGGGACTGGAGAAAGCAACCAGCCGTGGTTCAGAGCAGAGCCACACCATCAACAAAGAGGAGGACTCGGGGTGCACAGAAGGTCAGCAGCATGCAAAAGAGACATTTAAAAATACATTTGAAGTGTTTTAAAGTGAAATGTGAGCAGCACCACAATTCTTCCTGGACACACAGCGAGCAAACCACGGCCGTTGAGAGCCGCCATCTCCGGCATCGCCGCAGCTCCCCGGGTCTGCAGGGATTGCACGAGGACACGGTGGGGCTGCCGGGCACCAGTGGGGTACCGGTGAGTAAAGGACATTCCCAGCCCTCGAGAGCTCCAGAGGGGCTGGAACAGGGAACACGGGAGGTTTCTACCCTCGCATGCCGCAGATGCTTCCTGCACAGATCCCTTCCCCGGCCGTGCACGGTGCCGTGCCCAGGAATCGATTACCGTGTGTTTACAACAGCCTAGCAGCAACTTCAGACACTTACGGCTTAAATAATCCACTTCTCTGCCTCCTGGTTCGAAGCCCTGTGCCCCCAGCTGATCCCACCCTCCGAGGGGAAAGCCCGGCAGCTCACGGTGGGGGAATTGCAAGAGGAATTGCTGCCTGCAACCCGGAGCAAAGGCACAAGGGGCTGCTGCCAAACTGCCCGCGCCCAGCCACGCCGTTAATCTCTCGTAGCATTTACGAAACCTGGCACTTAGGAGAAAGCGATAAACATCGAGCCTGCCAGCTCTGCCCGGAGGAGAAAGCACGGCAGAACTCCTGCATCCCGGTTCTGTGCTCAGCCCTGATTTTCCCAACATCGACCGGATCTCTTTAATATTATTCTGGATAAAACAACGCATTCAATCCCGGCACGATGACCATACGTACAGCTCTGTAATTAGACAACGATCACGTGTCTGTTGTAATTGGATTTGAAAGACCAGCCTGGCACAGGGGTATGCCATCCTCACGCCATCTTTACTGATAAACCTACTCCTTCCACAGATTCTGTTCTTGGTCATAATTGTTTCACTTTATAATTTAATAAACCAATTCTATTCATCGTATTCCGGCAGTTCTGGATTCCCAGACCAGGATGATCCCTCGACTAGCGGAAGGGTTTGGAGATGTAACAAAGAGCTTCAAGCTCTTTGCAGGAAGCATCCTTCCCACGTGCAGACTGACGAGTGAACCCTCCATCAGGATGCTGGCCCATCAGCATCTCCAAACAGAGGTGTTCAGCGCAATTTCTGTGCTGACAACGTTTGGGTCCGTGGCCGGTCTCACTGTCGCAGCGGGTTTTGTGGCAGGGACTGAAAGCACGAGCTTTGCAGAGCCCTCTTCCACCAGACATCACCCATCGCAGCTTTCACACGGTTGCTTCCCTCCCCTCTCCTCCCACAACTCTTTTCTTTAAAAAAAAAGCCCAACAACCAAACCACGCTTCCTGGCCTCGTTACACTCACTGGGAATGAAGGTTTTTAAATGAGACCTTCCCTAAGCCAGAGGCCCAGAAACAATTTGTTGAAGACATCCAGCTGAGCTGATGAACGGAGGCTTTCGGAGTTTTTTAAAGGTTTTGTCTGAGCCACAAACTGCTCCTTTTACCTTGACAACCAAATTCTCCCAGCAATGGGGAAAGCACCAGTCTGCCCGAACACCTCCCTGACCCCCAGTTTTGCATCTTGTTTCCCCACTGCCTGCATCAGGATGCAATTACACAATTACCTCCGCCTCATCCAGTTAAAAGGTCGTGATTAGCAGCTGCTCTGGGCAGGCACTCCGAAACATCCCCACCCAGTCCATGGAGGCACAAGTGGGGATGCAGGAAAGCCTGAGGAGGATGGTGTCTCGGGAATCCGGATCCTTTTCCATCACCTGAGCCTCTGGGATACAGCGATCAAACCTCCAAACCCCAAA